>PVKE010041972.1:0-13941 GCA_004027555.1 Craseonycteris thonglongyai | reverse complement strand
AGTGCATATTTATTTCTATTTTACTTTTGACAGATAGAGAGAGAGACAGAGACAGAGACAGCTAGAGAACCGAACTGTGGGAACTCCCCAGTTCAGCATGTGGGTCCTGCCTGGGCCGGAGCCGGGATTCGATCCTCGGTCCTCGTGGCCTCAAAGCGAGCGCTCAACCTGCTGAGCCGTCCCGGCTTTCCCTATTTTTTTAATTGTATACTTATTAGGATAACATTGTTTAGTAAAAATTATATAGGTTCTAGGTGTACAATTCTATGGTACTTTGTCTATGTGTTACATTATGTGCTCACTACCCAGAGTCAGCTTTCTTTCCATCACCATTATTTAGCTCCCCTCTCTCCTCCCCCACCCCTCCCTCCTCTCTCACTCCCCTCTCTCTTCTCCCACTCCCCTCCCACCTCTCCTACCCTCTGCCCCCTTACCCTCAGGTAACCACTAAACTATTGACTGTGTCCGGGAGGTTTTGTTTCTTTGTTGCTTTCAGTTTTATATTCTTTGTATGAGTGAAGTCATAATTATTTGTTATTATTATTCCTGTTAAGTATCACTTTCACCTTGTTTCTTTGCAAAATAATTCTGCTTACCTGGTTAAGTGACTCTTGACACTTCTGTTTCAGCTCAACTGAAGTTGATGACATGATTCGTAAATCTACAAACCTGCTGCTAACCAGGACTCTGAGCAACTCTCTGCAGAATGTCATTAAAAGGAAGAATATTGGACTTACTGAGGTAAAGCTGTTCTTAATGCAGGCAGCCAAGACAATATGTCAACTGATGTCCTAAGCTCTGGGGTTTCTGAATTAATTAGAACTTTCTATATGGTTCATCATGTTCTTCCATCATGTTCTTTCTAATGGTGGAAGTGCAAAATAAATGCCTTTGTATTTTCCTTGATCACCTTGGAGAAATCCATTACTATTTTTTGAGTCACTTTTTTCTCTCACATGGTTTTCACTAGCTTAACTGGTTTTCCTTTCTGAAGGTACTGAGTTAAATTTGTATTGTTTGCCATTGATTATATTTTTAAAAATTGCTGGTTGGCAAATGTATTCAACATCATGTTCCTATCCAAATGAATGGCAGTTCAAATACAACATAACTGTATGAGATCATATTTTGCCCACATAAGTCACTGATGCCAAGGATATTGGCACTCATAGTCCTTGGTTAGTGTTAGACTTAGCTTTTGTTTTTGAGGTACCTCAGGTAGATGAATGGAAAATTACTCTTTATCAGCATGTAAGTTTGGGATTTGGAATTGAGGAAATGTGAGAGAAAGGCAGTTGTCACATTTCTGGGGAAGCTTATGCAACCTCATGAAGGGAGGAGGGATGTACATATGTTGAGAACAGTATCTTGGCAAAATGAAGATTTGGCGCATTGGTGCAGAGTCCTAAAATATCAAACGATGTGAAGTTTCCTTTCTCTTGGAACCCTGGATTATATGGGAGCCCCAGTCTGCCATTTTATGGCAATTATGGTGCCAAAAGTGAGAGCTTGGAGGATTTTTTTTTTTCATGGGGAAAGGGAAAGGCTGCTGGCCATCTGTTTTACCTGTGGAGGTGGTGTAGTTTAAATGGCAATTGCACTAGGAAAAATTGACATTTTCAGATATACACTGTCAAGTATTATATAGTGAAAGTCAGTAAGTGGTTAATGATACTGACCCATAGGTAAAGACAACTGGAAGCCAGGTGAACATTTACTTCTGATTTTGTATGTCTGAGAATAGGCTAACTTCATAATCAGAAAGGCTACAAAAGAGGAAAGTCAGAGTGAAAATTAGGAAGTCCTTCTTTTGTTAGATTGTACTGTTCTATTTTTTTGAATCCCAAGTAGGACAGAAAGGTTCTTATTTATTTTGTGAACTATGTCTACATTATAACTCTTGATATAATTCTTCTATGCCATTCAGTGTAGCAGTCTCTTAAAAAGCTATTTTAAGAGGAAGCCGGGATGGCTCAGTGGGTTGAGTGCTCACTTTGCAGCCCCCGGGACTGAGGATCAAATCCTGGCCCCGGCCCGTGTGGACCCATATGCTGAACTGGGGAGTGCCCCCAGCTCGGTTCTCACCGGGGTGAGACCCCGGCCCAGTTTCTGCCCTGTGCAGCCATGCGCCCGCCTGTGGAATGAAACTATGTGGAAAAACAAATGATGTGCACCTTTGGAGACTGTTCTGGGCCCTCCCCCTTCTCTGTCTCTGTATCTCTCTCTTTCTCTCTCTCTCTGTCAAAAACAATAAAAATAAATCTTAAAAACAAATGCTATTTTAAACAAGAAGCATAGCAGGGACATGGTATGATAGAAAAACAGCTTTGGCCTCAGAAAGCTCTTGAGTTTAGTTGTGGCTGTGCCACTAATTTACTGTGACATCTTAAGAGAAAGACCTGCTTTCTTGCTTATTTGGTTTTTCCTGATTCCTTTGTCCTTTTCAAGGGAACTATATAGATCAGGCAATGATAGGAATAAGTAGTAGGAGCTTACGAAAGAAGTATATCGTAATTCTTGGCACTGTTCAAATGAATGCTAAATGTTATTCCTGAGTCATTGGATCTCTTTAGGCAAATATACTTCCAATATTTTTGCATATGAATGAAAGAACACCCACAAGCATCTATTTTGGCTGTTGTGGTGGTATGTACATGTATAGAGAAGGATGCAACCAGTGATATTTTTCATCAACAAGTAAATCTTTGAATAATTATGTTATTCACCTTTGGAAAGAGAAGACACTATATCATTCATTACAGTTAACCAAAATGAGTTCACATCTGGAATCGTCATAATAGGCAACATTTGTGGAACAATTTGTAGTCTTCAAAGATTTAGTGCAATAACATTTGAAGCAGTCTGGGCATGTGTTGTTATTCCCATTTTTATGGAAGGCATGATTAAAGTTCAAGGAGATTGCCCAAGGTCATACAGCAAGCAAAATGATAGAAATGAGACCTAAGTATGGGTTGTTTTTTACCCCCTAAACTGAATTACTTTTATTGTATGTATTACCTTCCATATTGATTTAATTATTTTATCATAATAATGATAGAGGTTTTTATAGGAGGTCCATAGTAGCATGGAAATTGTTATAATTAGAGTTAGTTGGTCTTGTGACAGGGATGGACATTCATGAAGACAACAGGAGTATTCTAAGTATACAAAATTCAAAATAGAATTCAATTTCAGGGTGTCAGATAATTTTTTTAAGACTTAAAAGTTCCTATAAGCTAACGTCTGTCTGTCTGTCTGTCTGTCTTTTTCTTTTTCAGACTCCATTGTATCGCATCTCTTCTTTTTTTCTGTGCACATATTCTATCCTTTTATGTTTTTCTGTTTGTCCACACTATATTCCTTGCTTTTCTTGTGGCTTCTTTGCTTCTCCATGTTGAGCCAACTCCATATTACCTTTGAGTTCTAGCACCTACTATAACGTGAATATCTTGCTCTGTCACACCATTGGTGACTATCCCTAGCCTAGTTCAATCAGCAGGTACAGCTGGTTTCCTAGGGCTGCTTCTTCCAGGTCTGTGGGAAGAGTATAGGTTCTAAAGCAGACTTTCTGTGTTCCTCTTTTGGCTCCCCTCTTAACAAATGTGTTCTTGGACAAATTACATAGTTTTATGTATAAAATGTAGACAATAATAGCATGTATTTCATAGGATTATTGTCAGGATTAAATTAACATATAAAGGACTTAGAACAGTGCCTGATACATAGTAAATACTCAGTGCATGTTACCGGTTGTTAAGAAAGCAGTCTGGGCCAAGTAATGATTGTCAGGTCTAGTGCAGAGATGTAGGTTTTCATTTAAGAGAAGTCAGAAGGGAAAGCTGGGATGGCTCAGCGAGTAAAGCACTCACTTTGAAGCCCCGAGGACCGAGGTGTACCCCAGTTCAGTTCTTGCCAGGACCTATGTGGGAGGATCTCAGCCCAGTTCCTACCCTGCACAGCTCTGTGCCCACCTGTGGAGTGAAAATATATGGAAAACTAATGCTGTCAACTATGGAGACTGCTCTGGGCCCTCCCCCTTCACTCTGTCTCTCTCTGTCTCTGTATCTCTCTGTCAAAAATCAACAAAATAAATCTTTAAAAAAAACCCAAAAAACGAGAAGTCAGAAGATTGGAATAAGGTACCTTGTTATGATAAATATTTATTGCATGCCTATTATGTGACAGGCACTGATCAAAGCCCTAAGGATAAATAAGTGGACAACAATAAGAACAACAAAAGAGATCTTGCTTATATTCTAGTGGCAAAAATAGATGATAAACAATAAAATAAATAAATAAATCATATAGTATGATAAAAGGTACCGTAGTGAATACTGTGAAGGAAGAGAAAAAATCTAGTTTAAGGAAATCAGGAGTCTGGTAGAGGTTCAAGGTTGCTCTTATTAAAAAGAACAACATCTTGACAGTTACCATTGAAAGGGAAAGATGATTCCTGGCAGAGGTTAGAAGCAGATCAAAGATCTAAAGGTAGAAAGGTTATTGGCAAGTTCAGGGGATAATACTGAGAGGTAGTTGAAATGGAGTAAGCAAAGGGAAGAGAAGCAGGAGATTAGATAAGAGCGGTACAAGGGGTTCATGGTGGGCCATTATAGAGTACATTACATGGATTTTTAAATTTTTAAATTTTTTTAGTGAAATGGGGAGCCATGGCAGGATTTTGATTACCGTAGTGACATGATCTGACATATTTCAAAAGGATTGAATTGACTGCGGTATTGAGAATAAACTGCAGGGTGTAAATAGGGGGACCAGTTAGGAGGGTTATGGCAATAATCCAGTGAGATCTGATGGAAGCCTGACTTGTACCCATGGGGTGGTAACAAGTTATAAGATTTGGAGTGAAGAGCCAGCATGCTTTCCTGATGATAGGTTGGAAAGGAAGTGGGGAATTGAAGATAACGCCTAAGATTATTTGATTTGCAAAAATAGAAGCTGCATATACCATGAACTGTGATGACAAAAACTTCAGGTAGAACTAAGTTTGGGGTGGGCGAAGAAGGAAGATGGAGAATTTGGTTTTTGGCATATTAAATTTGTAGTGTTTATTAGACATGCAGTTTGAGATACTGTGTGAATAGTTGTATATATGAGTTTGGAGTTTGAAAAGGAGGTTTGACCTGGAGATCAAAATTTAGGAGCATAAAAATATTTATTACCACGTGACTGGATAATATTACTGAGGAAATTTTTAAAGATGAAGAAGAGAAGGAGATAGACTGAACCCTTGGGCACTCCAACATTAACAAGTCAGGAAAAGTGAGGAACCCATAAAGGAGATTGGGAAGGAACCACTAGGAAAGAAGAAAGAAAACAAACCAAAATAAACAACAGAAATAGGAAGTATGGTGTCCTGGAAGCCAAGTGAAGAAAGTAGAGGAAGGAGGAGGGAAGAGTGAACTATGACAAATACTACTGGTAGATCAGGTAAGATGAAGACTGAGAATTTACCATTGGACTTGGCAACTAAGAATAAGTTGGTGACTTCAATAAAAATATTTTAAATAGAATTACTATGGTAGGAAACTCCTGATGGAGAAGTTTTAAAAAAGAATGGTTCTTATATAGAAAAAGTTTCAAATAATTTATGTAGATATTACCCCCTCAAGGAAGTAGTGCTTAGATTTCCACCCCTTGTGTGTAGTCTGTGTTAGTTACTTGATTCCTAAAAGTAGAATATGTAAAGAGGGAAACAGTTTACAGTGAAGAAGCATGACAAATACTACTTTAGGCTGGTGATCAAGGTTAACATCATCAGTGATAAGTTGTGTTGAGAGTATGTATCATTGTTATGATGTGATAAGAAGGCACTTCACCTGTGTGGTCTTCCTTCCAAAACCTCATTAGAATGACCTCATTCTAACCATGAGGAAAACATTTAACAAACCCAAATTGAAGGACATTATACAAAATACCTGACCAGTAGTCCTCAAAACTCAGGGTCATCAAAAACAAGGAAAGTCTTGAGAAATTGTTACAGACCAGAGGAGCTAAGATGATGTGACAACTACATGTAATGTGGAATCTTAAATGGGATCCTGGAAAAGGTAAAGAACATTAGGGAAAAATGAGTGAAATCCAAATAAAGTGTTTTTTTCAGTTAATAGTAATGTACCAATGTTGTCTCCTTAGTTGTGGCTAATGTATCATAGTAATGTAAGATGTTCACAATAGGGGAAATTGGGTGTGGAGTATTTGGGAATTCTTTGCAACTATTTGCAAATATAAAACTATCCTAAAATGAAGTGTTTATTTAAATGAATAAATGTAAAGAATGGGAGAGAGGAATTGGTGGCATCAAGTATAGACAACTCTTTCGGAGAATTTTGTTACAGAGGTAAGTAAGGAAATGAGGTGGTAGCCAGCAGGTAAGTGGGTAAAGCAAATGTTTTCATTTTGTTTTTTAATAGGAGAAGTAATAGCATGCTATTTCTGATGAGAATGATGCAGTAGATAGCAAAAAGTTGACGATATATGAGAAAGGTGGAAGTCTCTGGAGTTTTTTGCTTGAGGAGAATGTAGTGCACAATTAAAGGGATTGGCTTTAAGTAGTGTAAAGTTCACCCCCAGTGACAAAGTATGTGGATGCAGGTGGTGGTGGTTGTAAAGTTGTGCATATGTTTTGGTGGTAGGCTCCAAATGCTTACTTTTCCCTGTGAAAGAAAGGTCTTTAGCAAAAAGTAGAAATCAAGAGCAAATGTTGGGGTTAAAGGAGAGAGAAGCTGTCTCTGAGTATATGGAAAAGAGAATTGGTTTGTGCTTGATTATGTGATTATTTTGTAGCATTGAGTGCCCACTTTTTGGCTAGTGGTTATGAACTAAAGTGAGATTAGCCAGCATAGTTATATATTTTCTTAAGCCATACTTACTAGAGCTGTAATGAATAAATCTATATCAATAATAGCTCTCCAGAATTTGGTATATATTATACCTGACAGTGCTTTATTATTTACATTAACATTTATATTTAATTATTTATAATATACTTATTATTCTTTGGTATGAAATTGATATCTTTACCTCAATTATTATTATTTTTTTAAGATTTATTTTATTGATTTTTGACAGAGAGAAACAGAGACAGAGATAGACAGAGAGAAGGGGGAGGGCCCAGAGCAGTCTCCACAGTTGACACCAGCTTTTCCATATAGCTTCACTTCACAGGTGGGCGCGGGGCTGCGCAGGGCAGGAACTGGGCCAGGAGCCTCCCACATAGGTCCCGGCAAGAACTGAATTGGGGGCACACCTCAGTTCAGCATGTGGGTCTGCATGGGACGGAGGCGGGATTCAATCCTTGGTCTCCAGGGCTTCAAAGTGAGCGCTTAACCCACTGAGCCATCCCAGCTTTCCCAACCTCAATTTTAAGATGGTGAAAGATAATAATTTTGCCTAAAGTCATACAACACATAAGCAGTTTGGAAATAAGATGTGAGATAAGTTTTGAAATGCATTTTTTTTAAACAAGATTTGAAATACATTTTAAAATATTTCTTTTGTTCTGAACCTTTGCTCTTTCATTACACGAATTCAAAACATCAATATGGAAAGGAAATAAATCATTAGCTTATTAATCTCAGAGATGAGGAAGTTTTAAGATGAATCAAAGGACAACCTACTTATTTGTGAAGAATGTATTAATAGAAAGGTTTAATATATAAATTGGATTAAAAGAACTTATTTATTACAGATAATAGACACATTATACCTTCACTTTAAGTCACTATTCAAATATCATTTCCTTAAGGAGAACTTCCTTGACCATCTCAAAGTAGCTCAGACTTATCATTACCTTGTAACTCCTTAGTCTCACTTCTGTTTCCAGTGCTTATTACCACCTGACATTATACTTTGTGTTTATGTCTTTCTATAATGTCCATGAGGTTAGCACTTAGTTTTATGTATCATTTTGTACAACTGTATCCCAATTCCTTGGCATGTAGGAGTTCGTAATTGATGAAATAGGGAAGAAGGGAAGAAAGAAGAGAAAAAAAAAAAAAAGCAAAGTAGGTAGGTAGCTTCTTAGAGTAAAGTTAGAGAAATTCAGAGTTCCTATTAGTGATACCATATTGAATATATATATATATTTTATGATTATAATAGTTTCCAAGGAAACCTGAATAAATGGCAAATGCTTTGCATTCATTATTTGTTTTTAATATAATTTGGATTAATTACCACATGACTCTATCCTGTGTTATCTCCTACAGACCATTTGTCTCCATCCACTGTTGTTGACAGCAATGATATTACTGTATTATGTCAAAACATTTTAGACTAAGTTTTGTCAAGTATAAACACTGTACTAGATCTTTGAATTTGGAACCAGTAGTTCCAAGTATTTTAGTATTTTAGGTATTTGCCTTGGAAATGGCATGAAATCAATGTTTGACATACCTTTTTGTACCCTTCAGTGGTGAAATAGGGATAAAAATTCCTTGAAGTCTTAGGGATAGCTTATTTTTGTGAATGCAAACCAAGGCTGCTATTTAGTTCTTTTTCTTCTTGCAAATCTAACATGTGAGAAACATTGGTGTTGAGGAGTATGGCTTGTGTTTACTAGCTTTGGGTTAATCCTTTTGGAGAGTCAATATGCTAAACTCTCTGCTTTAGGAAACAAGATATTTATTCTAACATAAGTAAATTTGTATACCCTAGAACTAGCATATAGTTTGGAATGGAAACTTGGGGTTTAGGGCTTAGTTTTGAACTATTAAAGATGATGAAGATGTGTTTTTTCCTAAAATCTGTCAAGAATATGAACATCTGTCTGTCATTATGGTTCAGGCTCCACCTGGGTGTTAGAGCAAGGTGAGAGGAGTGACTTCCACAGTCTTCTCAGATTTACTCATTAGATTCTCTGTGATACCAGGAAGGAGAGAGGAAAATGTTCTGATTCTCAGTGGTTTTCATTGAGTGACTTCTGTCATTTAATTATGAGAGGTGATTGTTTGCTTTATAATGCTTTCTTTTGGGGACCGTTTCTCAAAGAGCTTTATATAAGATACAACCAGTATCTAATCTATTGTTAGTTCCATGTCCTTGAAACAATGTTAATGACAGTTTAGATGGCTGCAGTGATATATTTTTGTAAGAGAGTGGGAAGTAGGGGTTAAAAATATCAAAGGAGCTTAAACTCTGATGGAAGTTGATATCTGAAATTGCTTCATTTCATCCTTCCTTTAAAATTACCCGCAAAGCAGCTGGCTTCACATTTGTAAATGCCCTTGTAAGGATGCTGGTGAGCTGTCATTCAGAAGCAGAGATCACTTAGACCTCATTAACAGACAATATTCCCTTTGAAAATGACATGGTATCTACTGTAATCCTAGAGTGTTTTTAATAGTCTTTTCTATGCTCAGCAATGAAACATTTCAGAAGTGACTGACAGCCAATTGATGTAATTCATAGTGATCTTTTGTGTTGACAGATCTTTAAAAAGTCATGGGAAATTACTACTGTACCCAGTGAAGCCGCCTCCTTTTTTTTTTTTTTAACTGCCAATATCCTGCAAAACAGGACAATTTTCTCTTTGACTGCCACTGTTTTTTATTTCGATAACATGACACGATTCCTCCTTATTATTAGGATTTCTTTTGATAGATAAAATGTGTTCCCTGTAGGTAATGATGATTTTAAAATAGAAATTCTTTAGTTCTCCAAATTAACTCTTTTACTTTTCTGTCTTCTACATCAAGACAACCTTGCCAGTAGCCACCATCCCACTCAGGAAGAAGAGTGATTTAATTTAAACTATTAAAAATTATCTTAATGATTTTAGTTCTCTGAGGGAGAAACATATTGAAATGAAGACAGTGATGAATTACTTGTTTTCGATGGGTATTTTTTCCCAGAGCACTGTAAAGCTGAAACGCTGATGTTTTGGCTAATTTCATAGGAGACAGTATCTATGTCTAAAACTCAAAGTCTCCAAACTGAGGAATGAATGGAAAGGGGCTAATAATGAATATGAACTTGTCTGATGAGTTGTGGGGAATAATACAAAGATCTAGTCCGCTGTTGCCCTGATCTTCTATCTTTGTTGGAACTGCATCTCTGGGTCTTTGCTCTTTGTCATCAAGTTTCAAAAGTAGCTGTTTTCCTCACATCTTCTGGCTGATCCTTAGGGGAGTATAAGGTATCTTTTCCTTGAGTCTACTCTATTACTAAAGCATTGTCATTATGAATTGACACATATATGTTGAGAAAGAACTGTGTGCTTTAGCCCTGTGCTGGATGCTGTTAAGGAAGTAAGAATGCACTTTCTGATTATAATCTTATTGTTATTTTTTCTTAATATTCCACAGTATAATATGGTAGACTCTCTGTTAACCAGTAACCATGGGTATTGGTAGATGCCAGATAAATGTAAGAAGATTCTCAGTTGATCAAAGCTCAAGCAACCAGAACTGTCAAGTGGTTGCTTGATATTTTGCTGGTTGCTGGAGTTTCAGTTAATGGAGGATCTACTGTACTTCTACTGAAGTATAATTCCAACTTTTAAATATTGTTTTGAAATAGAATATCATTTGACTGTAAAAATGTATGCCTCCCTTCATCTTTAGTTCCAATCACTCCTTTGTGTCTTCTATTCACTCTCTCCCAGCTCACTATCTCACTAGACTAAAAGATTGTGCATTCATCTATAGCCTTATATATCAATATTCCCCCCACCTGCCACAACCCTACCACCAAAACATATTCTTGTGACAATGAAAAGTTAAAGATGTAGAGAAAAGATACAAAAGAGTTTCCATTTCATACTCTTTTTGTATTTCTTTTAGACTCTGGGGAATATGAATAGTTTCCATAGTTTAAATAAGTAGTAGGTACCACTCTTTTTTATTTATTTGGTTTTTACAGAGTAGAATCAAAGCATGGAAGTGTCTAGTTGATGGCAGACCCAGATTCTGTTTCAGTCTGCTGTACTTAAACATGCAGCACTGCAGGGCTGCCATCTTTTGCTGTGATAAAGACTCTGTCAGAAGTCATGTAAATGAGTCCATAATTGAAGCTAGATAACTGGATTTGAGTCCTAATTCCATTCAGGTTATGTTGATCTAGATAAAAATCTTTTCTTCTGTTATTGTAAAATGGAAGTAATAATTATTCCCACTTAATTTACTTCTCCAGGTTGCTGGGAGGGCATTCTAGGAAAATGAGTTGAGAAGTTCTTTACCAATTTTAGTCCTATACAGATAGTAATAGTTATTCTTCCTCATTCTCCCCTCCAAGAAATTTTTAAAAAGATTTTTAAAATTATTTTTTTTATTGTTTTGACACAGAGAGAGTCAAAGAGGCAGAGAGAGCCACAGAGAGAAGGGGGAGGGCCCAGAGTAGTCTCCATAGTTGTATGTCATTAGTTTTTGACATAGTTTCATTCCATACAGGTGGGTGAGGGGCCATGCAGGGTGGGAACCCAACCAGGGGCCTCCAACGTGGGAAACATGCCCCAGGGGGAACTGAACTGGAGGCCTCCCATATGGGAAACACACCCCCGTTCATCATATTGGTCCATACCAGCTGGGACCAGGACTTGATCCTTGTACGCTGGGGCTTCATGGCAAGTGCTCAACCCTCTTAGCCATCCCAGAATCCCCCCTTAAAGTAATTTATAGATTACTTTTATCTTACTAGCACTATCTTTTTTAGGAATCTTTTTTGTAAGAAGAGAGAAATAGTATTAACAAAAGAGTATTTAATGTTCCCAATCACTTTGTGAGTTAAAACTTATTAGCATTTTTTCAGATAAAGAAACAAGTTAAGAGAAGATAAACATTCTCAAGATCAAAAATTTGTAAATATTTAATCCCCTGGGTTCTCTGACTTCAGTGTCTGTTTTTGTTCCATAGACTAATATAGTATAATAGTTTGTTAACATACTGCAGTCTATACTAACATCTCTCTGTCCTTCATGCTTAATTTGAAACTTCTTGCCATTTCAATGATTCTTATTCTTTTAGTGGGAGTTTATTGAATATATTGGCATTTATTTAATGCCAGGCACTATGCTAAACACTAGTGGTTTTGTTCTTAGTCTAACCTTTTTAAAAAGAAGAAAAGATATGTTTAAAATAGAGTGATAAGAGCTCCTATAGTATGGGGAAATACAAGATGCTTTAGGAAGTCAGGGAAGGCTTCATAGAGTAAGTAATACCTAAACCCATGCTTTAAAATACCCTTTTTAAAATACATATGGCCTCTACCATCATGACTTTTGCTTTTCTCATACCAGCAGATTCATATTGAGCCATTCATCTTGGAGTGAATAGTCAAATGACTGTTACATGTGCTTGCTGTTTTTTCTAGCTTGTCCAGATTATTATCAATACAACACACTTGGAGAAATCCTGTAAGTACTTGGAAGAATTCATCACCAATATCACTAATGTGCTTCCAGAGACAGTCCATACCACCAAGCTCTATGGCACCACAACTTTTAAGGTAAGAAGGCCCTACAGTACTGTAGAATGGCTTCCGGTATGTGTAGTCTGGGGTGTTCTACCCCGCATGGCTTTGTTTCTTCCTTGGTGCATAGTAGTATGATTCATAAATGCTCGTGAGACAGGTGCTTATGATCCTTAGACAAACAAATATGAATGATAATTTTTGTGTGTTTAAACTAAAAAATGTCTACAATTGTGTCCACTAAATTTTCTGTATTTTTGTACATGAAAATGGCTCTTTCCTCAGTTGGCCTCCATCACAGTTAAGAGTTCCTCTTCTTCTTTTTTTTTTTTTTTTAAGATTTATTTTATTGTTCTGAGAGAAGTTAAGAGAGAAAGTGTGTGTGAGAGAGAGAGAGAGAGAGAGAAGGGGAAATGGTCCAGAGCAGTCACAATAGTTGTATGTCATTAGTTGTAACAAAGTTTCATTCCACATAGGTGGATGTGGGACCGCATGGGGCGGGAATTGAACTGTAGGCCTCCCACATAGGAGGAAGAACCTTTGCCACCATCTTGGTGGTTACCAGTTGTGCCACAGTTCAGCATATGGGTTTACATGGGCCAGGCCTGGGATTCAATCCCTGAATCTCACATTTGCAAGGTAAGCGGTCAAACTGCTGAGCTATCCCGGTATCCCTGAAGTATTCTTAAGTATGGTCTAGATCAGGGGTTCCCAACCTTTTTATACCCTAGGGCGCATTCTAAAATATCAGTAGGGTGGTGGGCACCAGCTATTTCTAAGGATATTTATTATTGAACAAGAATAAAAAATAATAAAAATAATTTTAAAATAATAAATTTATTGTACAAATTATATACACACAAAGAAACATATATACAAAACGTAATACAAAGTAAATAAAAAACACACGTATAATAAAATCATTTAAAAAAACATAAAAAAAAACAATCTGTCAGTGTGATCTTTGGCATTGCATTTCATTGGCCAGTGCCTTGTAATTAGGAGAGTATGACGACAATCCTGTTAGCAAACAATTATTAAGATGCTCATCGGTAAGTTGAGATCTATATCATGATTTTATTAAATTCATGTTTGAAAACAAAGATTTGCATAAATACGTTGACCCGAAAAACGATTTGATTTTATATGCTGCTTTTTTTTTTAATGGGAACCTTTCTTTGTTGACTGTGTTCCATAAGTCCTCTGATATTAAGGATTTTAGCAAAATATCGTTGTTAAGGTTCAAAATTTCTAACTCTAGTTCTTCTGCTTTCCCCTGAACAAGATGTGCAATACATGCGGCTAGTTCTATTACATTCATTTGGCAAGTAAAAGGATTGATACAGAAGGAGACAATTGGCTCGATATTTGTAAACTGCAGAAATCTCTCTTCAAACTGTTTTTGAAGCACTTGCAGGGTCTCAATAAATAACGACACGTTTAATTCATTGTTACCTAGCATTTTCCTCATATATGGGAAGTGCACGAGAGACTTGATATGCAGATGTGATATCAACA
>PVKE010041971.1:0-13941 GCA_004027555.1 Craseonycteris thonglongyai | reverse complement strand
CAAATACAGTGCCTGAAGCATAGAACTCAGTCACTATATTTTAATATATCAATTAATGAGTCAATATACTCTGGTTCCTCCAGAACAATAGTGACTCCCATTTGGTCACCTAACACAAAATTAAAAATCATATATATTTGTCCTACACACCCCACTCCAACCCGCTGACAACAAGAAATAATTTAAAATGAGTGGGATTCTACCACCACTAAATCTAGGGTATTTGGGCATTAGAGAATGTGCTCCCCAATGCCTGTGCAATCATATACTAGGGCTGTCCAGAAAGTATCCACCCAGGTAACATGAAAAATAGAGGCATTTATGGATGGATTTTTTCTGGACCATCCCCAGTGTTCCACTCTCTTTGATGAGAATATGAGAACACTTTTAATAAGGTCTGTTGAGTGTACAATTGGTGTTGCCCATCAATATTCATTGGCTACAGTGTTTTATGTGAGAGGAAATGCTGTGTGCTTTGGGAATATGTTAATAATGTTCTCGCTTTTCCTCCGTCACCCATGGGCTAGCCAGAGGTTATCATGCCAGAGGAGTGTAGGGAGCAAGACCTTGCTTAGGGACCTTGAAGGCAGCGGTTTGGGTAATCACTCTGTGTATGCTCCTCTCTCCCACCTTATTATTTGTATACAGTGAGAATCAAGCTTAAAAGAGCCATCTGAAAAAGACTGGGAAAGGAAAAGAGAGGTTGCATGCAATGAGGAAAGGCAAGCCATTGCCTTAGTCTTGGTTACAAGAATGTGTAGATTAACTTCTCATGACATCTGCAGCTACGAGAAAGGAAGACCAAAAACATCAGTCCCTGGGATGATTCCCATGATTCTCTACAGCACAGGAAATCCTCAGCCTAATTAGGTTGAGACACACACAACTTGGGTGTGGCTACTACTTATTAGGGTTCATTTAATAGGTTGACCACCTGTTTACTGCCAGTCATGGAACTTAAGGAGCCCAAGAATTTAGACCAAGGAACTTAGTGGGAGATCCTATCTAAGCTTGGTAATGTTTCATGTGCATGACTCACTGTCCAGGACTTGGAAAAAACAACAAATAAATTTAGAAAGCATTCATCTATGTTTACCGAAAGAGAGCGTTCAGTATTGCATTACTGATGTTATTTATCTCTGCAGAGCCACTCAGAGACCACACATGCCACTGACAAGGAATCTAATAGAGGCCTCTTACAAGTTACACTCTCACACTCCTGCTAGGAATACTCCACCTTTCAGCCTCCTTGAGTGAACCCTGCTGTCTCTCAAACCCAGGCTCTGTACATACTGTCCCATTTGCCTGATATATCTTTCTCCCACTGCCTACCTGGTCACCCCATTCCATGTAGTCAAATCTTATTTTCCTTCAGCTCACTGTTCCCCCCAAATACTTCCCATGATCTCCTGGATTTGACTATACCTCCTTGCATCCTGACCTTTTCCTTCCCCCCTCATTTATCACACCTATAGTTACTGATGTTCAACGTCTGCCTTCTCTAAGTGGTTGTAAAGTCCAGAGGCTCCGGACCCGTAAGCTTTGTTCATAGCTCTGAACCAGAAAACTGGAGTGTGGAGTAGTCTGATTGAATTGGGGGAGAAGGAAGAGGAAGTTTTTCTTATGCTTACATAATATAAAGAGTGAAAAAGGGAGATATCCAGAAAAGAAAGATGAAGTAAAGACAAAAATAGCATTCAAATCTAGAGTAAGTTCCTCTTGCATGCTGGGCACTAGACTATGATGTACTTAGGGGCTGCAAAGACCAACAAAATCATGGTTCCTGTTCAAGACATTATAGTTGTTGTCTTGTGTGAACCAAAAACAAGAGGTTGGTGAAACAGAAGGATATTTGGGTTCCTGGAATAAGAAGAGGGGGATGAGATAAAGGCAACCTGGGGTGAAAAAAGAAACTTTGAACACCTGCCAATTTCACTGACTCCTTCTACGTCTCCCCTTGCCCCTCTGTCTGCTTTCAGACTTGTGTTTTGTAGCTAAATATGGAACATAAAGGCCTGCCTCCTAAGATTTATAAAGACATTTGAGCTCTTTGCTTTGTACAGCATGGTTTTCTTTCAGAAAAACAGTGCAATCAACAAACATTATGGAACCCCTGTGGGCTGTGTACTTTAAAAGAGATGTCTGGTTCAGCATTCATCTCAGCTCTTCATGGCATTTCTAGACCCATATCTGATTGTGTGTATGTGTGTCCTTTCGTTTCCCTTTTAAATCAGCACTCTGTAATCACAACAACACGTTTTGGTGCTGTGTTAGGTGAGGAAGTTGAGACAGTTGCTTTACATGACTCAACCAGCTTATGTTTCCTGAAGATTCATTTATTTGACAATCCACCCTCATTCTGACCACAGTGCTTTGGCAGCACCAGTAAGTACTGAAGATGACAATGATTAAGTCCAGTCTCCTAAACAAAAGATACATTATAGATCTGTTTTCTTCCAGGAAGAAAAACCATGTAAGTCTCCATCTCAATATGCCTGTGCAATTCTACAAAAAACACTCAGCTATTACATTCTCACTGACCTACAAACAGAAAAGAAAGATCAGAACATTTGTCTATTCATAGCAATTGGTTTGTGTGTTGTTTTTTCTTCTTCTTTCTTTATTTTTTTCCAGAAGCAGATTGTGAAGAGGGAGGATTATAACAAAATTTCTTTGCTGCCAAAGTCCTATGATTTGATGGGGACACCCCATGGGGTTTGGAATGACATGATTGAAGATAAGTACAGGGTTTTGGAAATTCTCAAGAAACCAAGAAAATAGCATTACCAAGGCAGAAATTGTAAGTTAAACAAGAATTTTAAACAGCTAATGTTTACCTAGTTGATGTTCACTCTTCATCACCCAGATGGTGCTAACTCTAGAGACGTAAAGGCAGTTGCGGGGGAGGGGGCATTCAAATGAATAAAATCAGAGACTCAGCCTTCCAGGGGAGCATTTAAAAACTCAAACAAAATCAATGAACATTCCAAGAAGTTCTGAGTCCAGGGGGTGTTCCTAAGGCAGTTACTACATGAGGCCAAAAAGTGGCCCTTATGCCCAGAAGGAAGAGATGGTGTACAGGTGCTGAATAGGAGAATACTTCACTGAATGCTGTAAACTAGGTGAGCAAAGGGAACAGCAAGCATAGTTTTTTTCTCCTAAAACTGTGTGCACATTTAATAATTGATCAAATGGGCTGTACTTCACCCAATTAAGTTAGGTGCACCCATTACTCAAAGGCATGTGGCTTCTTCAGAACAGTCTGCATGTCCCAGACCACAAAAGGAAAAGAAAAATTCACTGTCTATGGAAAAGCAAGGACAGAACGAGGCTAATGACCCTGCCTGGGAATTACATTAACAACAACAACAACAACAAAGGTCTATTTCATCCCAGGCGCTTCCTTTCCCCTCTCAAGAAACTCCAACATCTCAAAACACATGGACAGTCTCAGCCAAATTTCAAAGGGAGGTAGGGGGCATTAACAAAGGAGTGCTTTTTTCAGGGTTAGAATCACATCCACCTTTCTCTGTGAAAGTATATAAGACTTGGGACGTTGTAAACCTGCAGTTCGCAGAATCTAGTACCAGTTTGCTGTGGATACCATCCTGTCACGTCACCAGGGGGTACTTAGAAAACGAGACGAGATAGGCAGCCTTTGATTGGGGCACAGCAGTCTGCTCAGCTCTGCAGATGAGCCGGGAGCTGGAGGCGTACTTAAGACCAGAGCAAGAAACTAAGTGGGTGGCGGAGGTCACAGTCTGGGCTTTGTAACCGGAGGGCACAGAGATGGAGCTGCTGAGGGAGCTACTCAGACTCCAGGGTCAGATGCTAGTCCACATCCCACCCCCAATAATCACTAAAGAGAATCAGCCCAGGTGCCATGCTGACACTGTAAGAATCTTGGTTTGTCAAAGGGAAACCTTTGTTGTCCTAGAGAATATCTTACAGATACATGGACAAACGTACAGAGAAATATTAATACATCAAAGGTGTAGGCAATAATAAAACTTAGCATACGTACAAAGTTACAGTACTTTCCCACAAATTAGTGCATTGACTTCCTAGGAATGGAAGAAAGGCAGATTTGAACATGGGCTGCTTCCTGTTGAGATGTTGAATGAAGACCACCCTGCATGTGGCCACATCTTGAGACCACCCCAGGAACAAGAGGCCTGATCCCTCCACCCCTCAACAGGAAGCAGCCCATGTTCAAATCCTTTATGACTCCCATCCCTACACAGCACACTGGCCACACTTGGCCAGATCCCACCTCAGATCCTCAGACGTTTTTGTCACCAAATGACTCATCCTGTGGTCAATTAATTCCAACTAAGTCTTTCATTCCTATATTCCTCATATGCCAGAACAAAGTCAGTCTATTCCCCCTGTTCTTAATCCCTTAATGCTCTATACTTCCTCCCTTTGGATTCTCTCCTCAAATTGCTATGCCCTCTGGAATCTTCTTCCTTATATAAAAAAAGAACAAAATCTATAAGCACAAAATCTCCCTAATTTATGTTGTGTATTTCACCTACCATAGAACTAAGGATGGGGGTGATGATTTATTGGCTCCTTAATGCTATTTTAGAACCACCACACTTCCACCCTGGTTCCCAGGCTACCTGACTATACCACTGTTTGCACTTCTACATTTCCACCATCATTCTAGAAAATTTCAGTGTTTCTGTGGGATATCCATCCAACACCTTCAAGCTACTGTTCCTTGACTTCAAATACACAATAACAAATTTCACTTCCACTCAACATAGACCCCCCCACACACACACTCTGCCAGAAATACATCCTGAACCTGGTCATCACTAAGAATGGTTCCACATCCAAAATCTGAACTGCAAATATCCTGGGTTTTTTTTTTTGGTTTTTTTTTTAAGATTTATGTTATTGTTTCGAAAGAGACAGAGACAGACAGAGAGCAGGGGGAGGGCCCAGAGCAGTCTCCATAGTTGTACATCAGCAGTGTTTGACATGGCACTTTACCATAGCATAACTTGGTTTAGCCTGACTGATTCGGTCTCTTCTGTTTTCATTCTGGCTTATTTGGTACTCTCATCATCAAATTGAAAAAGAAAGAAATATTAAAATGGCTTCAAAGTACTGTTCTTCCCCTGTAAGAATATTCTAGTAGTTTAACTTATCTTCTTGTTAGGTTCATGTTTCCCCATGGTTTCGCTCTCTACATTTCTGATGTCCATGAAGGTGTCCATCAGAGGGACTAAGAAGAAATCAATGTTAGAGGGGAAAATAAATAAGTGGCAATTTTTCAGCATGCCCCCAAATAAAATTACCTTTAAAATGACATTAGAATAGGCTGTGAGGCCTAGAAAAAGGTATGTAAATAGGATCCCTTTTTACACTATCTCACCTTTCTAGAGGCATATCCTCATATCTTCCTCAATGCTGTCAGCCAACGCGTTCTGTGCACTAGAATCTATATCTGCCTTATTCAGTGACTCAGAACTTTAAGTTACTCTTGTTTAAAAGCATAGGATTTGGAGTCTAGCAGAAATAGGTTTGTCCTGATTCTCTGCCACTTCCCAGATGTGTGACCTTGAGCAGGTCTAAAATGAGGACAATAAAAATATCCATCACCTAGTGTCATTGTGAGGTTAGATAAGGGATCACCTTCCCAGCCAAGGCCCGAGTTTTGAATTTTTTGGCTGAGGTGATCCCTTCCATTGGTACCCCATGGACTGCCTTTTGTTCTCAGAGGTCATAATGATAGACCCAAGTTTCATCACCTGTAATGATCTCCTTTAAGAACACCTCACCTTCTTTTCAAAAACTTCAAGAAAATTGGAGGAAATTTTTCTGCTGTTAAGAATTTAATAATAGCGCTCTGTTTGAACAGCACATCTGAACACTCTTCCATTCAGTGTGCACTGGGTGAAAAATGTAAGCATGTGTGTGTGTGCAAGGTCAAGAACAATGAAAGAGAGACACCGTTTGTCTACCTAGAACTGGTTATATCCTGATATGTCTAAAGTAACAAAAAATATTACAGTGGAGACAAAATTTCTCAGCCCACCCTCGTAGTTTTGAGGGCCTAGACAATTGGGTGGATGGCAGGCCCATGAGTTATGATGGAGAAGACTGGTGGAAAAGCAGGATTTATAGCACAAGGCGAAAGCAAAGAATCAAGGGATCTGATATGGACCTAGAAACTTAGACCGCAAACGTGAAGATGTTGGGTAGACAATTTGGTAGACAGCCTGAAGGTCAGGGCATGAGTCATGGGGGCAAGTGACTGATTTGTGGATGTTAAACATTTAACATTTAAACAATAACAACTTAGGAAACGAGAGCTAAAAACAAGAAAGGATACTGAGGCCCTTCAACATGTAGAGCTCAGACTGAGGAAGAGCAGCCAGGAAAGGTGACTGAGAGGCCATGGCCGATAAGATTGGCCAGGACCCAGAGGGCGTGGTGATTCTGGAGGAAACAGTGGTTCCGGGAAGAGGGCATGGTCAGCTGCCCGCATGTAGTCAAGTATCCACACTATAAACACAGCCATTCTTTATTTCCCCCTCTCTCCCCTAAATGGACCACTGTGCTTGTGCTCTCATTATTCTCTTGCACTGCAATGCCTCCTCACCCCCACCAAAATCCCACCTGTACTTCGTGACCCCGCAAGACTTCCATCCCCTTAGCAATGCATTTTCTGACTCCGCTAATAAAGTACGAGTATGCTCTCTTCCTCCATAATATTCCATGGCCCATTGTATACTACATCTTACTTTGCTTTGTGCTATAATTTTATGTGCTCTCTCTTCAGCCTTCCTGTCTCCCGGCTGGACTGTAGCATAGGCCCCCAACCCCTCCTATTGTAGCAGGGCACTGGGTTTGCACAAAGTGCTCAGTAAAGATTTTGACTGAGTCAAAGCCAAAAACATAGACCTTGAGCTTAGAAAAGTATCTCCAAAAGACAATCTCTTCTGTCACTTTAGATTTCTGTTTGCCAGTGTGTGTGTGTCATCTGTACCCAAACCCAGGAGTTACTTATACATTTTCCTGAAGAAAAGTAAAAGAAAAGAAAATATCTATCTATCTATATCTATACCTATATCTATATCTATATATATCTTGAGCTAGTGGCTATTTTAAAAACCATTTAGAGTCATCTCTCCCCCCTATCTCAGGTATGACAATAACAAGTTACAAAGGTCCCACAGATGAAACAACTTTTGTGATCCCTATATGTCACATGGAAAAGCTAAAAAGACTGTATCAATCCAAGCCTTGGGTTAGAAGTCATACAGCACCTCTTCAATGTCCTTGTTTCAAACCACCATGTACTTGCATTTGTATGCACTATGTTAGTGTGGTAGAAGTTATCTGGAAGGTCAGTCTGATTAAAAGTTGAAGGAAGAAGAGAAAGAGAAACAGGTTACCAATGGTAAACACAGTCAGAGTCAAAACAGATGACTTTTAGAATTAATGGGCTGATCACAATGGAAGGTATAAATGTTAAATCACTATATTAGATACCTGAAACTGATATAACTAATATAAGATTGTATGCTAACTATACTTGAATTAAAAAATAAATTAAAAAAATTTTTTTAACTTTATGAATCAAATAGAATTGCTACAGGCCTAATAATCAATGAGAACTAGTTGCCTAGCTCCTATAAGCAGCACTTTATAAAAACAGCTGGGCTTACAGTGAAAATATGAGTCTTTACGATTTCCTTTGTCCCCTCCTCTGTTTTGTACCATGTTGTGTCATAAGTGTCTCCAAAAGCTTATCACTTTTCATGGTCAGTGACAATTCAGAAAATTTGATCTGCAAAGTTTTGCTAAGAAGACTAGGCCTTTACAGATTTTTATAGCTAGACAAACAATCCAGTGATTAAGGATATACATTCTTTTTAGTTTCACATTCTGGACCTACCACAGAGTAATGGTCATCCAGACTGTTTGTTTTGTCTTAAGATTCCTACTTCCTGCACTTTCAGACCCATGTATCCAGAGTTAGAAAACTTTTTAGAGAGTGCAAGGTATGACTATTGTGAATGCCCAATAATAGACCACGTCAGTATAAATAATCAGCCTAATTTCCCTTTGCCACCAGCATTTTCTCACAACCCTGAAAAGCCTCGCAACCTCCTGCTCTTAATGGTGGTGCCAGTTCGACCACACTCTGGAAGGTATTGGTTTCCGTAAGTACAATATGGGACGTCAGTATCAAAGGGCCGCATGAGGGAAAATGACAGCACCAGGCTTTGTGGTCTATAGACTTAGTTGCTTATATGAGAACCTGGGAGGAAGAACCCCCATCCCTGCCCGCACCCCGGCCCCCAAATTAGTCACGTCATTTTATGTTGCAGAACTCAAGTCAGGTCAACAAAGCATTTGCCGACAAAGGAGATGGCAGTATTCACTTGCTCGGGACTGAATAAACAAATGTGGGGATTGTGGGCTAACTAATGTCCTGAGATATATCAGGCAGTCAGCCAAATTCTAGGGGTTTTTGTGAAAAGACAGCAAACCCACACTTTTCTTCATGGAAAGTGTGCTGTGGGAGTATTGATACCCACAAAGGCATCCTGGGCCTTCAACTTGCCTTAAAAATTCTTCCATATTCAGCCACAGGGACTTCTCAATGCTTCTGTAATTAAAAATCTAGATTAAGTGATAGAAGCGGAATCCTTTCTTCTCAGGAAGCATCAAAGATGCCATTCATCTCCTTTTAGAAACATGTTATTACTGCCTGTCCCTTTTTAAATACTGCATTACCCTGAAAAGATAAAATTAGGCCATTAAAATGTGACTCTGGTTCTTTCCATTTTTTCAATCATTTCATTCATTGGGTGTCTTCTATAGGCTCCAGGAACCACGTAAAACTCTGTGGATAAAACAGTGACTGAGTTAGACATAGGCCATGCCCTTGGGAAAACCCCAGGCCAGCCTTAACAACTTCAAGAATAGCACCATCTTGTAAGTTTATTTTTAATTACAGGAAAATATTCAAAACTACCTTTTTTTTTTTTTTCAGTGGGAGAGGCAATAAGCTTCTCTTTTCAGGTCACAATATAAGTTTCTAGGGAAGTCAACAATCAGAATGCAAGTCTCCCTTTATCTGGCCCCCAGGGTCCCTCATTATGCTATGAAGATCGCAGTCATCACTGAACCCTAGGCTAAAATAGATTTTATTACGAACTGCAGCTAGTGAAATGTCAAGGGCTAAATTCACAGGTTCTTAAACTAACTCAAGAAAAACCTCCCTGCAAGGGAAAGAGCTGATACAATCTCCTTTAAATCTATAAGGCTAGTTTATCTACCCAGATCTGAAAACATTTGGTGTATACAGGCTAAAAACAAAGTCTCTAAATGGGACAATGTGAATATAATATAACACACAGGGAGGAACTTTACTGTGGTAACTGATGTACAGGGAGCATTGTATGGGCCTCCAAAAAGTCTCCAGCCATCCTTGAAATGTAAGGTTTTGAGTTGTATTTACCTGCATTAGAGCTTTTCTGCTTCCCACACGAAGACCTAATCTCCACGATTTATTAACCCTGACGAGTCTCAGCAGGAGGCTGCCAAGCTGCAAATATAGAGCATTAGTTCTAAGAGGCATTGCATGTAACTGACTTTAGAAGGAAATTCAGGTAGATTAGCAGAGATTTTAAGAAAGCTATTTCACAAATTACTGGCAAGGAATCTGGCGTTTATGAAGTCATCATCAAACTAACACCAATTTAAAAGATTCGGGTTAGTCTTGTAAACATAAGTCTCTAAGAATAAAGGTATTACAAATTCAAGGTTTGGGAAAGAAGCATAACTCCTGCTTAATCACCATGAAAAGTGGAGGGAGAGTTGAACGAGAAAAGTACAAACAAATTCGCAAAGAAGGAAAAAGAGCTATTTGGGGTTTAAAAAAATAGGGAAAGAAACCCCAAGCCTGCGGTGGATGATAAGCAGGTAGCAGAAGTTCCCCCGCATTAAACTCTATTAGACCAGCAGCTCCACGTGCTTCTTGGAGGAACAAGACCCAGTACACAGCCCGAAAACCAGAGGAAGGCCTGCACAGGAAGCAGAGAGGAAGATATAGGGCTAGGGACCTCGGGGCAGGATGAAGCCACTCCATGTGGGGGGCAATACAAGCATCAGAATGTTTCCTGTGTCATTAACTTGGGACCACAACCTCACGTCAAACACCACGGAGCCACGGCTGAAAAATCCTGTGCAAACTGGCACCCTCTGTAGAAGCCTCTCTCTGCTGCTTGCTTGTCAGGAATGATCAAAACCCTCTCTGAGCACCTCTCGGCGTACACACTGGGTCCCACCGAGCAGGGCAATGTGACAGGCTGTGCCAAATGGGTCCCAGCAAAACGAGACAAGCAGCTTAACTTGACAAGTAGTATGAAGTAGCATAGAGAGCGTCCCTAGACCGTGACAGAGAATTAGGTGCCCAAAACCTGGGATGGTTATTAAAAAAATGGTTACCATCCCCAATCGTCTAACTACAGTCTCTGTATTGCCAGGAAACTACCACAGCAGAATTCAGCCAGAGCAATCAACACTCCCTTAGAAAGAGTTCACAGTGAGCTCTTACCAACATCCCTGATGTTTATAACGTCCCCAGACAAGGCCCTGACAGTGATTGCTGTTGCCAGTTATGGAGAAATTGCCCAACAGTGTTTTAACTTTTAACTGGATTTCAGCCAGGTTGTTTCCCTTGGTTGCCTCTCAGCTGGGATTCCTTGGCAGCCGAATTCTAGCACACTTCACTTCCATGGTCATCTCAGAAGTACAAAGCAGAAAAATTTGGAAAGGGGTCAGGGCATCCCCGCTCTATCCGTAATCAGCTACAGAACCAAGTGGCTTCACGTTTCCTTCTTCTTTAATCATAAAAAAAATGATAATATAAAACCTACCTCACAGGGTTATAGTCATAGGAGAGACTAGCAAAAATGTCATATACACATACTTAAGTGTGTATGTGTGTATACACAACTTTTTAAATGTTTTCAATTGCATAAAAGTGAGGTGTAGATTTGGCAAGTAGCTGGGTAAGTTACATAATAAAAACAATCTGGATATTTTAGAACAAAAATACCTCTCCTGGTTTTAGGGAGAAAGGAAAGTTGTCTGAATGTTCAGATCGTTCTTCTTCTCCAAGTTCTTGTGGAATCAACATAAGACTGACTTTCATGATTGCAAGGAGGCCAGAGACAAATATTTTGAGGAAAAATAATGCTACTTATTATTAAAGGTTTGCTCTATGTTGGCCAGTCTATGAAGCTCTTTACAAATATTATTTCACTTCCTCTTCATTACAATCCCCTGAAGTGTATATTATTTAGTAACATTATACCTAAGTTCATGAATGAATTTATTGTTTGGACTGATATTCAAACTCTGGTCTGTCTGAATTCAGGTCCCTTGATCTTTTTTTAGTGAAATTTGTTGAGGTGACACTGGTTAGTAAAATTACATGTTTCAAGTGTACATGTCTAGAATACATTATCTATATACTGTATTGTGTGTTCACCACTCAAAGTCAGTTCTCCTTCTATCACCATGTATTTGATCTCCTTTACCCTCTGCTACCGCTTCCCCACAGGGCCCATGATCTTAATCAGAGCCAATCCAACTCTGCAAAGGAAACCATGTTTCTTTCTGTTCTCTATTTGAGACTTTCGTGTTTTGCTTTGCTATTAAAAGTTGGCTCCTGGGGATGCCTGGATAGCACAACAGGTTCAGTGCTTTTCTTGCAACCTCAAGGTCCAGGTATCGAATCTTGGCCCCGGCCCATGAAAACCCGTATGAACTGTGGTACAACTGGTAACTACCTGGATGAGGTGAAGTTTCTCACCTGCCATGCAGAGGCCCCCAGCTCAGTTCTGCCCGCTTCGGCCCCACATCCTGTGTGGAATGAAACCATGTTACAACCAATGATGTACTACTATGGAGGCTGTTCTGGACCCTCTCTCACCTTCTTTCAAACAATAAAATTAATCTTTTTAAAAAATGACCCTTGAGTTCTGGCTGAGCTGAAGGTCAGCCTCTATAGGCTCCTCATGTAAGAGCAAAAGGCAGTTATGGGAGGGTGTGAGGGAAGAGCTGGAAAAGAAGGAGGCAAAGAAATTTCATCGATAAAGCGTGTTTAGGACTTACGTTTCATTCTAAAGGGCTGCATTGTTTGGGTAAATGCCACAAAGGTTTGTGTTTAGACAGAACAGGAAGAAGCTGTTCCTATATTCTCCGGCCATTCCATTGAAACTAAAACTATTCTTCAGATGAGGCTGTGAGCCAGTCCGGAACATTATCCAATTAGGATTCATGTCTAAAAGGTTGCTGTTTCCTCAGATGATCTATTTGGAGTTAGAATCATTCCAAATAGCTATCTCAATTTTGCCCTAGGAAGCAGCACTGACTCAGGATATGTTCCTCATATGCTTTGTCATAATGCGTGAACTCTAGAAGAACCACAGAGCATATTAGTCTAGTTATAATATTAGAACTGGGAAAGGTTTAAACAGTAGCATTTTAGGAGAGGAATAATAGTGGCTGAATAACTGATACACATAGAGTCCTTACAGAATAGAAAGCATAGTGCTACAGCTCTTACACAAATTATTTTATTTGAGTCTTACAGTATTACTATGAGGTAAGCACTGTTACGATGCCAGTTTTCAAATAAGATCATGAAGGTTTGTCATCAATATGTCTCATTGCCAGAACAGCCACCAAAATGACAAAGGAGGACAAAGTCAGAGCAAGAGTAACGGAACATTTTCACATATCTGTCCTTTAACCTCCCACTTTTCCAGTGTTCTCACAAATATCTTATTACATCACCCAAAGTGGTTCAAAAATCCATTCGTTTGTCCTACTCTTTCCTTCACATGGGTTGTTACTTGACTCAGTATAGCTCATGAAATTAGCCAGAAAAACAACAACAGCAAAACCTTAAAAGAGGCAGTTAAAGACATTTAACATAAAAGGAACTGAGAATCAACTATGACTCCAAGTAAAGGGTATATGCAAATTATGAACTTGATTGGGGAACCTAAAAATCCAGTGGAGAATCCTAATGGCATGAATAACCCCACACATAGACTCTGTCATTGCAATTCGATTGAAATTATTCCACTGGAGTTATGCAAAAGAGGAGAAAGAGAAATGTTTTGTTTTTGGGTTTTATTTTAAGAAAGGCAGGATTAAAGAGTTAGGTCAAAATGAGAGGGGCTTTGGTTGGGATGTGCCTTTGGTCAGCCCTCCCTCCCAGAGCCTGCCCCAACTGAGAGATTTCATATCGGCATCAACCTTAAGACACACGACTTCCTAGGGCAGTGGGGTTAATGCAGAAAGACGTTGACAAGATGACAGTGACCAGCTAGTTGTGGATGAAATCCAGCTCTAAAATATACCCAATTACTTACATCGTCCTTGGGGTTTCCAACGTAATGTTTTCTTATCTACCGTCTAACCACAGAAAAGTAAGATCTCACACTCTCCTTAAAGGGACACTATTTAGGAGGGACTTATATAGTAGGTCCTTGTTTCTAGTTTTTTGCTACTAATGAGCTGTGTTTTGCAATATATTGTCTTTAGTGGAGACAGTGTGAATCATAAAATGATATACCGGTAAGGAATTTTATGTGCTATAAGCTTGAGCCATGCAAATCATAATAATAATTATAACACAGTTTACAGTCTGTAATGAAGCCTATGGTGTTGTAAACTGCTCTGCTCATGTCACACGTTTTTTGCTTGATGAATCCATCACAGGTTGGTCTTCAGCTCCCCAGTTCCTGGTAGCACGCAGTTACAACAGCGGTGAATGGGTGCCCCGTTAAGGCCCAAGTCGGAGTTAGAACTCAGAAATACCTGCCGCTTCTTCATCAGTTCACCAGTGTCCAGACCTTTCCTCTAAAATTTGTGAGGATAAAACTTTTCTATCAG
>PVKE010041970.1:0-13942 GCA_004027555.1 Craseonycteris thonglongyai | reverse complement strand
ATATTTTTTTATATTTATTTATTTTGACAGAGAGAGAGAGAGATACAGAGATACAGAGATACAGAGACAGAGAGAGAACTGAGCTGGGGGAGCTCCCAGTTCAGCACATGGTTCCGCATGGGCCGGGGCTGGGATTCGATCCTCAGTCCCTGGCGCTGCAAAGTGAGTGCTTAACCCACTGAGCCATCCCAGCTTCCCCCAGAATTTTCTTTATTAGAGTTTTTATAGCTTTTAAAAAGAAAACAAAATGCTAAAACTTATAAAGAGAATAACCTAGGGATCAAATTCTATGGTGTTCTTTTCTCCACATTATCAGATATTTTCCAGAAACAAAAGGACAACCAAAACAATAAAACACATTTACCAAACCCCAGCATTCCTTACACTGTAGATGCTGAGGTAGAGAAAATAATAAACAGGTAAGGTAGAAACATAATAGAAGACAATACTTAAAAAGGAAGTAGGAAAACAAAAGAGTATTCTTGAAATATTGAATGCCCTTGTCACATTTTTTTCTTTATTGAAAAAATTTTATGTCCTGAACACCTCTTATAAAATCTATCACATTATTTTTGTGATGATAGCAGCAAAACAGCAATCATGTGATCACATTTTGACAGATTTAGTAACACACAGCATTAACACAAGACCCTTGGTCTAAGGCAGTCAATTATGGTGTACCAGACAACACTAATCAAGCAGAATTTAAGTTCCTGCTATTGTGAAAAGGCTTTCTAATATAAGCCATCAAAAGAAGTTTAAAACTTGATAGCCCTGCTGCTCTATTTTTGAATAGAGCAGATACGTGCCTCAGCTATCATCTTCTCCTTTATTGAAAAATTGACAAAGTTTTTCTGCCTTAAATATTTGAGGCCAAATATAAAACATCAAGATGTATAATAAGAAATGCATCAGTAGGGAAAGCTGGGATGGCTCAGTGGGTAAAGTGCTCCCTTTGAAGCCCCGAGGACCGAGGATCGAATCTCAGCCTCGGCCCATGCAGACCCACATGCTGAACTGGGGTGTGCCCCCAGTTCAGTTCTTGCTGGGACCTGTGTGGGAGGCTCCCGGCCCAGTTCCTGCCCTGAGCAGCCCTGTGCCCGCCTGTGGAGTGAAACAATATGGAAAACTAATGTCAACTATGGAGACACTCTGGGCCCTCCCCCTTCTCTCTGTCTCTCTCTGTCTCTGTTTCTCTCTGTCAAAAATCAATAAAATAAATCTTCAAAAAAAAAAAAAGAAATGCATCAGTGATAATGTGGTGTGAAAGAAATATGCATAAAACTGTCAAAAGTCAAAAAAATGTTGAGAAGCAGCATTGAAGTCAGAAAAAAAAATTGGTTAAGAAGGCAAGGCATTTAGTGGAAAGAAGTCTAGATTTAGTGGTCAGGAGACATGCCTTTTAGTCCTTTCTTGGGAGCTAATACCTGGGTAACATCAGCAAGTTTCAAAGTCTCTGAAATCTTTGCTTTACACATTTAGAAAATAAGGGTCAGACTGGATGATTTTCAAGCTCTTCCAAAGCCAAAATCTGATGACTTGTTTAGTGATTTACAATTCTTAGAAAAAACACAAGGAAATTCAAATTGCTGCTTAACAATTTTTAGATGAGAAAATAATTATCTTCTTTTTTAACTTGTAGAAATTATAATTGGCCATGACTCTCTCTTTCTCTCTTGATAGATAGATAGATATAAATGTGTAAAAACTTTTTCAAATTCAATTTAAAGGCATACAATATTATTTATGTTTTTATCATGATCTAAATTTTAACTGCCATAGGATTTCCAACATTGACCTTCATTCAAAGTTGTTTGCATGCTGTTAAAATCAATTGAGCTGTTTAGGTCGTTTTTACGTTTTATGGAATATCAATTTAAATTCCAGAGGAAACTTTGAATTTGTACATTGGAGTAATTTTAGATCATGGGCTTTTGAGTAAGAACTGTAAATAATATATGTTTTTTACACTTTGTTAACCTTAGAATATATAGCTCTTGTAGGAGATATCCATGTTTTTGGTCTTTTTTTAAATTTAGGTACTACATAGATAATATTAATATTATATATCAGTATGTTCAAATTGGTTACAAATTAAACATATTAGGATCATTATAGAAAATATGTAAATTATCATGATGTCAATAAGAGGTAAAATTTTTCAAGTGAAACTATGCCATAGTTTCAGAAATCTCAGAATAAGTGCTACAGATTAATATTGTAAACAAGGTAATGCATTTACATTCCCCTCTCCTTTAAATCTTGAATTCTTCTGTTAACCGCTACCTTATGTATTTTATAAAACACAAACAAAATTAAAATCAATAAATAGCCTTCGGGGCATATCTCACTTTAGTGAAAAAGACTTCTTTAATTTTAATATCTCAGAAATAATTTATTTTCAGCTTACTTATTTGCTTAACGTGCGTTGAAAATTCATAGCAAAAGAAAAAATATATAAGCTGCTCTTAGCAAACCGAGATCATGGGTAGAAAGCTTTGAAACATTAACATAAAATTTTGTTTGTTCTATTTAGCCAAGTTTAACAAACAAACACACACACACACACACACACAAACCTTGTTATCAATATGACCTACTCTCATTTTTTTCAATCTGTCATTTCTACTGGAAGTAGCTGGCTAGGGTTGATTTCCTTCATTAATGAGGTCTGTTTAAAAGAGTGTCATTTTCCCAATAATCCATTTGGAGAGCTTTCTCACTCAACAGCACCATGCTCCAAAATCTCAGTTACAGCCCATGTGTACAAACATGCATCACCAAGAGATTTAATTTACAATTAGCTCTCCTGGTATTGTTGTAGTCTCTGTGAAGGTACTTATCAGAATAAAATAAAGAAAAAATAAAGGCGGTACTAAAGAAGTAAATATCTCTTTCCTTTTACTTTATCTACATTCGGAAGACCCTTCCTTCTAATATAAAACACATAAAAGAAAACATGATTGTTTAGATGTTACTTAAATATTTTATTATCTAGGGTTATATTTATTTATTTATTTTGACTTGTTTTATCTTTATTATTATGGGAGTTTCTTCATGAGTCTCTCAGTTGCCTCATTTTACTAATTGAATCAATGAAACCCTGTATTTGAAATAAGAATTGCATTACAGTGCTGCCATTATTGAATGGTTATTGCAAGAAGCAGTTCAAAGAAAATAATCAAGACACAAAAATCTCTTAAGAAACTTTTTGCAAACCAACTGTAGATATAATCAATTTGTGTAAACGATGAGTTTAGATTGTATGACAACTTTCATCCAAACAGATTACTAAACCCTTAGCAACTATGACTACAATACTCATAAATGCATAGTGTATTCTTTCCTTTCTCTGAAATTGTTTCATTTTCTTCTCCTTTTTTAATTGCTAAATTTATTAGGGTAACATTGCATCGTAAAAATTACATACGGTTCCAGTTGTATAATTCTACAATACATCATCTACATATTACATTGCATGTTCACCACCCAGAGTTGTTTTCATGATGAAATCATTAAATGTTTACTTAATAAAGCTTGGTATAGATCATTTAAACAAGAAATATATTTAAAAAAATGAATAATTCATTTGAGACGAATCACATCAGAGTGGCTGTTTGTGCACATCTCCAGAACTTTGGGATTTGCAAAGGACACACAGTATATCTAGAATAAAAATAATGGCTTTTTCTTTTTTTTAATCTCCTGTCTCTCCCCATTACTTCACATCACCTACTACCACTACCTTACATTTTTCTTTGCCCTACACAAAATTTTCTTTATTCATCCTCTCTCAATCAGAAATATAAGAACTTCCATGCACTATGTCTATTGTAACTTTCTCCACATCAAACTGCAGTTGTTGCTAATTATTTTTGGGGGTGGGGCACTTGTCTCTATATTTATAAAATCAAGCTTTTTTAAGATCCCACTTTGTTCCCCCATCTTCTATTAGTAGCACACTATTCTCTTCATTTGTGTGTGTGTGTGTGAAAAATAAATTGCCCTACGTGTGTCAAATATAGAAACTTACATAGTGGCTTTATATTCAAACCAGGATGAGTTTGTAAATAAAAATACTTTCAAGGTGTGTTGTCACTATGTGAACATGGATTACCTTCAAATGAAATTGATAGGATAAACTGATATGTGAAAGATATGTGTTATTCAAGCCGACAGTTTGTTTAGAACAGTGGACAAAATCATTAAGAATTAAGTGCTGGGGATGCTGGGATAGTTCTGTGGTTGAATGCTTGCCTCGTAATGATAAGGTCTGGGGTTTGCGTCCCAGGCTCAACTGGTGTAATCCCATACGCTGAACTGTGGCACAACTGGTAACCAGGATGGCTCTACAGCAAAGTTTCTCGCCTCCTGTGCAGGAGGCCCCTGGTTCAGTTTCTGCCCCGTATACCTGATATCCACCTATGTGGAAGGAAACCATCTCACAATTAATGATTTGCCACTATGGAGACTGCTCTGCCCCCTCCCCCTTCTCTCTCTTTCACCTTCTCTTGAACAATAAAATACAGTATATCTTTTAAAAAATTAAGTGCTATATATTTTAAAAAAAGAATACTAAGATAAGAATTTATTAAAATGTATCCTGGAAAATCCAGTAAGTAAATTGTGGAAACTAATAAGATTTTCAGAAATTGACCCCAGTAGTATTCTTGTTTGAATATTGTCAGAGTGAGTATAGAGTTATTCAGATGACTGACCATGTTTCTGATACTATGGATACAAAAAGGAACAGGGCACCTTCTTTGCTTCTGATTAATTGGTGCATTTGAGTTTATATGGCTAATTGCAATGATGAAAAAAAGTAGAAAAGTTTTTTATGGTTTGTGGTCACAGAATAAAAGCCTATTACAGAGGATTAGACAAGGAGAGGTAAATAGTATTACCATTTTTCTAGCTAATTTATAGTTGTGACCTTAAATATATTTTGATAGTAAGGCAGGCAGACCTTTATTTCTAAACTGATACCCTCTATAATGCAGTGTAATAAACAAGATCCTCTCAGGGAAGGTATATGCATATTTTACATCTTTCTGACTTTAAAAATTAATTGTCTCTTAAAGCATACCATTGGATATATCTCCTTATTAGAGTGGCTGAAAGGGATGATTTAAGAATTACTTGACATTACAAAGGACTGCACAAATTAAGTTAAGTCTTCCTTGCAATAGACTTCGTGGGTAGAAAAAAATATTGCCTCCCTATAAATGACAGTAAAAATTGAGATGTATTTAAAATAAATAAGTTAACATAGAAAAAAATCAGGATTAACTTTATATTGTCTGTGTCCTGGTGTTGAAATCTCTTCTTTCCTTTTAAAAATAACCTTCAGAGTTATGGCCTTCTTAGGGCCTATACCTTTTGCATTTTTATCATCATGGATAACATTATTTTCATCAACATTTTCATTGTTGTTATGACACTAGTCACATTAGCGCTTCATACTGAAATATTCTTAACATTCTCTAGATAATGACAGTATATGACAGATAGATACTTCTAAGTAGCTTCAGTTGAGACTTCCTTGTTCTGCCCTACATGTAAAAACATACTAAAAAGAGAGTTGTAGAAGGTAAAAGGACACACATTTACTTGAGTTGTCTTTTAGAATTTTAGTTAGGGAAGCAATAAGTAAAATGGCTCCTTGTTAAACTCTGTACTTGATTTCCCTTTCTTTTTTTTTTCTCACCTCTAATTATAGACTTATTTTCTTATATTGTTTTACATAAGTAAATTATAATTTTTCCTGAATTCTAAGTGCTATGTAGTACTTTAGCTTCCAATCATTTCAGTTAAAATCTGTTACAAAATGATGCTTTTATGTGAAAGCCTTATATAATTTTGATATTCTACCTTTTTGTTTTCTTTTATGATTTCTGAACTATAAGGTTTAAGTAATTTGCTAGGGGCCCTTTCGCTTATTCTAACTTTCAGAATTTGGATATTCTTACTAGGAAGAGTTGGGACAAATGCTGTAGTTGTTTTTTGTACACACAATCTTGAAAAAAACTATATTTATTCCAAGCAGATCAGTAGTGACAGTGTTGAACTTTGAGCCTTATGTTCCTAGAACAGTGAAGGTTAGCGAAATCCCTCAAGCCTTCTGGATACCTGACATGGCCTTACCATAAAGAACTGTTGTTCCCCACATGTCATAGAGAAGACTTCTAGTTTAGCTATGACAAGGCCAAAGACTTCCTAACATCCATTTTTTTTTTCTGTGTTCTAAATAATTAGTTGAACTGTTTGTCTAGCTGATCAATCTAAACAAAATGCTTGTTCACCGAATTTTGGTTAAGTTTCTCTTTTTCATCAGGGCCCTAAACATTGACATAGTCTCAGCCTAAACCACCATACAATCTTCCTTTAATAGCCTCTCCCAAGCTATTTTTGAGGCCTCAGGATAAAACTTTTTCTTTTATTTTTTTAAAGATTTATTTTATTGATTTTTGACAGAGAGAAACAGAGACAGAGAGAGACAGAGAGAAGGGGGAGGGCCCAGAGCAGTCTCCATAGTTGACATTAGTTTTCCATATTGTTTCACTCCACAGGCGGGCACAGGGCTGCGCAGGGCAGGAACTGGGCCGGGAACCTCCCACAGAGGTCCCTCCTGGCACGAACTGAACTGGGGGCACACCCCAATTCAGCATGTGGGTTCGCATGGGCCGGGATTTGATCCTCGATCCTCGGGGCTTCAAAGCGAGGGCTTTACCCGCTGAGCCATCCCAGCTTTCCCAAAACTTTTTCTGATCTACTACCTGTTATACTTTCATTTCACTTATCCATCCATTTTAGCCTGTTTATTCCTTCTAAAATAAATTTACATTCCCACCAGTAGTGTATGAGAGTTCCTTTTTCTCTCCAGCCTCTCCAGCACTTGTTATTTTTGTTTTGATGATAGCCATTCTAACAGGTGTGGGGTGGTGTCTATAATGATTTTGATTTGCATTTCCCTAATAGCTAGTGAAATTGAACATTTTTTTTTTCCATATATCTGTTGGCTATTTGTATGTCTTCATGTGAGAAGTGTCTGTTCAGGTCCTCTGCCCATTTTTTTTTTTTTTTAATATTTATTTATTTATTTTGACAGAGAGAGAGATACAGAGACAGAGACAGAGAGAGAACTGAACTGGGGGAGCCCCCAGCTTAGCACATGGTTCCGCACGGTCCGGGGCCAGGATTCGATCCTCAGTCCCCAGTGCTGCAAAGTGAGTGCTTAACCCACTGAGCCATCCCGGCTTCCCCCCATTTTTTTAATTGGATTGCTGTTTTTTCCATTGTTGAGTTGCACGAGTTCTTTATGTATTTTAAATATTAGCCCCTTATAACAGACATTGTTTGAAATACTTTTTTCCCATTCAGTTGGTTGCCTCTTTGCTTTGTTGATGGTTTCTTTTGCTGTACAGAAGCTTTTTAGTTTGATATAGTTCCACTCTTTTATTTCTGCTTTTACTTCCCCTGTCTTTGGAGGAATGTAAATTGATACAACCACTATGGAAGACAGTATGGGGGAGTCCTCAAACATAAAGACTGGAATTACCATATGACCCAGAAATCCCTCTTCTGGGTTTCTACCCCACCCTTCCAATTTGAAAACGTTAGTTTGCAAATATATAATATGTACTGCATTATTATTCATCATGGCACTGCTCATGGTGGCTAATTCCTGGACACAAACAAAGTGTCCTTTGATATATGACTGTGATACATTTGCACAATAAAATATCACTCAGCAATAAGAAAAAATGAAATACTGTCATTTGTTACAACATGGATGGACCTTGAGATCATCAAATTAAGCAAAATAAGTCAGACAGAAAAAATTAAGAGCCATGTGACCTTCACTTATATGTGGAGTATAAAACTAAAAGAAACAAAGAAACAAAAACTCATGGTCATAGTCAATATTGTAGTAACTACCTGAAGGTAGTTAAGAGGAAGAGGACTGGAGGAGTAGTGGGAAACACCAAATATATGGTGATAGGAGAACTGACTCTGGATGTTGAACACACAACACAACACAGATAATGTACTATAGAAGTGTATACCTGGAACCTATGTAATTTTTACCAACCAATGTCACCCTAATAAATTTAACCATAAAAAAAAAGAAATTACTCCTTTCTGCTGCAACCTTTGAAAAACTTACAGAACTTATGGTTAGAGCTCTTTTTCTATGCAAAAATGCCCTCCTCCCATTACAATAGTTCCTTCTATCTTTGACAATATTATTTTTTTCTAATGTCTTTCCTTACCACGGTCCGGAGTTTTTTTACTTGACATCTGTCAATATTTGTTTATTTTTGATAGCATTGTATTTAGCTAGTCCCTTAAATATGGTAGATTAATTTGAAATTATTGTCTAACGAATTAACCAGTAATTTACTATGCCAATTTTCAATTTATTGTCTTTCAGCTCTAAATCTACTGTTGTTTACCTATCTCTGGAGCTGGGCTATATAAAGTCCTCTGTCAGTCGGCAGAATATTGATTCATCAATACAGGGCACTGGAGTGACTCTGCAAGGTGACAGCAGTAGGAAACACTTATTTTCTAGGTTCAAGGTCTACATTTTTATTATTGGGCCTCTGACTCCAGGGGCCTGCAAAGACAAGTCCCAGATGTGCCATCAGGCATGTTCTCCTCATCATCAGCCTTTCCAAAGGGTCCAGTCTATCCACACACTGAAAGCTGGTTGCTTCTACAAACAATTGTTAGCCCAAGCCCTCTGACAACTTCCTTCACCACTGGCAGGGTTTGTATTCCTGTGGCCTCCATGCTGTCTTTGCAAAAGTCTGAATCTCAGCATTGGCCAGGGTGTAGCGTCTCTTAGTTCTTAGTTCCTTTTTTTACGTCATCATTTTTATTCCTCAGTCTAGGGATAGTAGCTGCCCTTTTATACCTACTGCTCCTAGATTATCTTAAAGTCAACTTTTATTACTTTTAGTGGTCTACCACATCTTATTGGTTAACAATTTTTTATACTGAATTTTTTTCCTTCTTTCAAACTAACAGTATAGTTTCTGTCTCTTTACTGACTCAACTGCCATAATGAATAATAAATTTTTTTTCTGCAGGTATTATTGCCCTCAATTTTCAATATTAGTAGACTACAGACTTAACCATTGCTCTGATCTTATCCGTCTCATAAAATATATTCTCTAATAAATCATATGCCTAACTGTTCAGTCTAGAAATCTGAGCATCATCTTGATACTTTACTTTTTCTCCTCCCTAAATTCAGTTCACAATCAAATCCTGTGATTCTGCTCCAAATGGATTCCAAAATTTTATATATTTTTGTCTCTGTCCCACCATCCTACATTATTAATAGGCTCTCAAGTGGTTCCTTTCTAGTATTGTTTCTCAACAACCTCACAATTCAGGCAGACTGATCTTTTAGACTCCAAATTGGATCATGTTATTTACCTGATTAAAATATTTCAATGGCTTACCATTACACTCAGGATCAAATAAAATTTCACTAATATAGCTTTTAGCCTATAGGCTACCATTATGATCTGACTACTGACTACTTTTTCCCTTATACTACTCTTACACTACCTGGCTCTATTTCTCTCTTTCTTTCTTTTCATTTTTTTTTTTTTTTTTTATTTCAGGAACAAATTATAGTTTTATCTTTTGGAGGCATTTAAAATATCACTGTAATTCAGCAGCATGTTTCCAACAATACACATAATTCAATCTAAGTGACCACAGTAGACATCTCAGTTGTATGCTTACAATGACAACTGTACAATGACTGCTGCCTGGTATTTAGAGATTGTTAAACACTATTGATTGTAAGACACAATAGAATGATGAAGTACAATAAAATATGAAAAAAGTTGTTTTAAAACTGATGATACACTGTATATAATTGTCTGTGCTATTATTTATAGAATGTCTGCCTCTTGCTAGACTGAAAACCACATGGCTTTTATGAACCATTTGATTTCTAACAACTACTGCATTTTTAGGCATTTAGAATGTGTTTCATATAAATCAGTTACATAAATAAATACACTAACATTTTCTAAGTACTTCGTGGTAAGATTCAAGGCAGTTGTTTTTTTTTTTCCAGGGGGACAAAAAATGGTAGCTATGTGATTATCCTCATCTCTGTGGCTGATCTTGAATAACAGGGGTAACCTAGGTAGTTAGCACCAAACCAGGGCTTAGAGAACCAAAAAAAGATAGTCTTTTAGTTTCACTAAAGCTTACTTCAAAGGAAGTAGTACACAAGTTATGGATACACTGGTTGTTGGGAAACTTTTTCTTCCCTGAATTTTCTCAACAGAGCCTGCAAGCTGTGACTTTAAACCTCAAAAACAAACTATGTGTCACACGGGCTACAAAGCACTAGAATATGGGGTTTTCACCTTGTAATTTTAGTGTTGAACATTAGTTGGTATATTAAACCACTAGACAAAATTATTGTTCTGTTAAATATATTCAGGACCAAAGAAAAAAAGTACTGTAAAGTAGATAACTTATTGCATTTATATAGCCTATTCATCAGTTGGAGAGCTACCCCACCTCTTCTCTAACACATGGACTCAAACTATGTCTGATTTATTGATTACATAAGCACTGTCCATAGATGTGAATTTAGGAACCAGTTGGCATAATAAACAACAGAGGATTTGTGAATATTTGTTGATGAATACATAAATAAAAAGGGGGGTTCTATTTCAATGGAAATATTGCTTTCATTTGAAAGAGGTAGAAGAAATTTTGAATGAAATTACCCTACAGCCCAAGGTCAAAGTCAGTAAAGAAAATTTGCATGTGGGGTGATTCATTGTGAAAAATCTGTTGGCACTAAAAGAGAGTAAGAACTTGGAACATCAGAGAAATTTCAAAATGTTAGATGAATGAAGTTCAGGAAATTATTTTAACTCTGGAAATAGCAGCAAGCACACTGGGGAAGCATCAAGGAGTATAAGAGGGACATACATAAAAGGAGGCAAGTTCATTGAAGTCAAACTAGATCTATATGGCAGGCTAAAAATATAGATTTATTTATTCATTTGAAAAGTGCTCTCTTAAGCACTTGCAATACCTCACATAAAAAAAAAAAAAAAGAAAGACAAAAATCCCTGCCCTTTATAAAGCTCATGTTCTAGCAGTTATACTGAGAGCTTACTGCTTCTAAAATATGTTATAAGGGCAGCAATATGTGAGTTATTACTAGGTTGACTTCAGTCAAAAAACCTATCAGAAAACCTCAAGGTATAACCTGGAGTAATGCCCTAGAGAAAGTCTCGATCAAAGGGAGTATTGAGAGGTTCCCTGTTGAACTGTAGACATGAAGTCAATAATTAAAGCACTTGTGATAATCATTCATTGAGGAATAAGACACATGACCATGATAAGAAGAAAATTGGGATAGATTTGATAGGAGCCTGAGAGCATAATATTGACTTACCTTATCATTTTTAGATTAGTTTCAGTATGACAACACCCTTAAATAACACACCAGGGGACTATATTCATAGTGAGGACTTGAAGAAAAGACATAGGGAACATAAAATAGTATATTAAAGGGAAACTGGGGAGGACATTTGCAGATGAAGGCTAATGGTGGGTTAGCTGAGCATTTAATACTAACATTCTTTTTTTGTTGTTGTTTTAATTAATATCTTGATCTAAAAGCAAATAAAAAGAATAAAACGACAAAGTAACTTAGAGGAGAAAAAAGGGACAATTTGAGAAGATTAAAATCTGCTAGGCCTGCCTAAAAGAAGAAAACAGAGAAAAACAGAATACTAGGGATATATCTCAAAGCAGAAAAAAGAATTGTCAAAGCATAATGTTTCTGTCACTGTTAAAGTATAAGTTATATAAGGCATAAAAAAAGAAAATTTGTCAAAAGGATAATTTTTAAGGTAGCTTTATGGCCCTCTTCAGAATTTCAAGCACTTGTTTTAGAAGGATCTGTTGTATCTTTGATTCAAGATACTGCTGCAGATAATTTTCCAGCTGGGTGAAAAATAGGGTGAGGAGGAAGTTTTTTTTAGGAGTCAGTTTTCACAGTGATAAACAATTTGAAGAGAAAGACACAATGGTAAGTGGGTTAAAATGACAGATGGGAAAGCAAAAATCTTACCATATAAGCCCCCAGGACTGGCATCACCATTGCAAACATACATTTTACATAAACGGGTCATCACAAATGTTATTTGCCAGGAGAGGAGGCAGAAAATTAGGCTGATTCTATCCCACCTTCCCTCCTCACCTCCTGATACAGGGTAAACATGGTGACATAATTAACCACTAGATATAACCATTGATATTGAACTTAAAGGTTGTGAACTCTATCAGTCTACACAGGCTAATAGGCACCCTACTGATAGGAAACCAAGATTTTTACTTTATTCTTATTGTATCTTGCTGGTATGAACCCTCCTTAAATAGTAGAAACCATTGACGATGAAGTACGGCTAACACTAAGAATGTAATATCACTTATGTAAACTTGGGAATTTCTAATATTCTCTAAATTTTCTGTGTATAGGGCTGTTATAGCAATGGCATGTCCTCATACTTATTAAAGGTTCTTTAGATACAAGAGTACATATGTACAAGAATAATGATTTTGTTGATTGTTCTTAGTATGTGTCAGGCACAGTCGTTTTAAGATCTTTATAATCTAAAATATAAATAAATTTAGGGTTTGGTTAATTCAACTTCAAAGCCTAAAAGAACTTTTTTCATTTTGGGGGAAATCAGCTGAGAGAGTAATTACCTGGAATTCCATGATACCCTTCTGGCAGAGAGTGAGCAAGGTAAGAAATTGTAAATGATAATTGTGAAATTTATTCCTTAAAATTTTAGTAATATTAAGTGGAATTACATTTTAGACCTTCATTTCTTCCTTGCCTTTGATAAAGAGGAGACAAGTTATTTTATTTAAACGTCAGATATTTAAATATTTGTGTTCTTGGAGCTATATTTCTGCCATCATTGAGATGATAGCCAAATTTCAAGGAATCTATATCAGTCTTTGTGACAAGATATAATATTTAGGGTGGAAATTATTCTAGGAAGCAGTTTTATTTTATTTTACTTCATTTGCCTGTGGGGTAGTGTGGACTTTAAATTAATTTTTTATAATATTTTAAATTAATCTAATATTTTCTTGAGGCAAAAGCTAAACCCACATCCAGTAGTCTCAGAATGATATTAAAATGCATGTATTTGGTATAGGAAAATTATATCTGGAAGCAAGAAGAGGGCTAGCCTGAGAGAATAACGGTCTCGTCCATCCAGAGGCACAGTCACATTTCAGCTTTTAGTTATTAAGGGTTAATTTTTAACAGCCATGAGCCATAGGTGAAAAGAATATAATCTGGAGAGTGATAGAGTGTAACTTATTTTCCTATAAATCTATTTTCTGAAGAAATCATTTATTCTTTGAGAGAAAATAGGATTGTGAAGTTAACTTTTGCTTGTCTTACAACCTCCCAACTCTTTCCCTTACTAGTTGCATAAAACAATTTAAGAAAAAACACAATTTTTATTGAGGATTGAGTTTCATTTACAAGTCTTTTAAATATTGGCAATTTAGGTACTGGTATATCATGTTGTGGTGTTAGTACATTTTTATAGATCTCTGCTTATTTTGGTTTATTTTTACATTTATCTCAATTTTATACTTTTTCTAATCAATTTTAAGTCAATTATACATATGTATTACTATTTGAAACAAAAAAAATATTGGGCCAATTTTAATACCAAACAGTAGGAATATCTACCTGTAGTATACTGCTAGGTGCAGTAACTTTGAAAATACTGCCTTGGATGTGCCACTTTAAAGGCCTCATATTTGATAGAATATGCAGTTGCATATGATAGTGTAGCTAAAATAAATAAAACACTAAAAAATAGAATAAGATTTCAAAATTTAAACCATATGGTTT
>PVKE010041969.1:0-13942 GCA_004027555.1 Craseonycteris thonglongyai | reverse complement strand
TGACGTCATACAGCCTCTCCCTTTCCTATGACGTCATATAGCCTCTCACTTTCCTATGACGTCATACAGCCTCTCGCTTTCCTATGACGTCATACAGCCTCTCCCTTTCCTATGACGTCATACAGCCTCTCCCTTTCCTATGACGTCATACAGCCTCTCCCTTTCCTATGACGTCATATAGCCTCTCCCTTTCCTATGATGTCATATAGCCTCGTACTTTCTTATGAAGTTGTATAGCTTCGTACTTTCTTATACTATATGGTCTCTACCTTCACTTGCTCAACCAGTGAGTTTTTTTTAAATGTCTTTTTCTCCTTAAAGATCCTACACTTTCGTTAGCTGTACTTTTAACTCATACTTTTGTTGCAGGATCATTTTTCTAAGTCACATGTTGTTTGTTGCTGGTGTGTAGAAATTGGTGTGTGCGTGTGTGTTGATTTTAGACTCAGCCATCTTGCTAGATTTTAATAAATCTAGTGATGTAGCTGTAGATTCTTTTTACTTCGTTGCACACGCAGTCGTACTACCTGTGGTTTTTCTCTCTCCAGTCTTTACACACTTCATTCGCTGCTGTGTTGTACTCTGTGGCTCAGGCTCTGTTACAATGCTGAGTGGGAGCAGGAAGAGCAAAGGCCTTTGTTTTGTTCCTGATTTAAAAGGAACGTTCCTAACATTTCACCAGTGGTTTGGTGTTTGCTTCACGTGTTTGTAGGCACCACTGAGAGGGTTAAGGATGTTTCCTTGTAGTCCTACTTTCCTAAGAGATCGTTCTTCTCCAAGTGTGTGGTGCTGGGTTTTATTAAAAGCCTTTTCCAGCTCTGCTGAGGGGGTCACACGGGTGCTCTTTGAGCTCATGATGCCCTGATTCACATTCATGAATTTTTAAGTGTGACACCACAGTTATATTCTTGAGTAAAGCCAGCTTGGTCATAATGTTCTTGCTATCACTTTATATAGTGCTGGGTTTTGGCTTGCTCTGTGCTCTGTGCGGGATTTTACGGTAATTTATTTAGGCTTGTTTATGAGTGAAGTTGGTCCATACCTTTTCTCCTCTGGCCATTCTCACTGGGTTCTGGAATCAAGGTCAGGGTTCTGGAATCAAGGTCATGTTAGCTTCCTAACGTGAGATGTGGAGCGCTTCCTCTTTGAGTCAGTTCTGTCCCCAACGCTCCACTGAATGTTTCAAAGTCACCGTGACCTCTGTGTTGCCACATCCAGTGGAGTTTGTCCTCACTGTATTTTGATTTCTTTTTTTTTTTTTATTGTTAAATTTAATGGGGTGACATTGGTTGGTTAACAATCAGACAGTTTCCCAATGGACAACTCCACATCACATCACCCATGCATCGCATTATGTGCCCAGCTCCCAGAATCAGGTCCCCCTCCAACCCCATATATCTGGTGCCCACTCCCCCCTCCCCACACAACTCTCCCTCCTCCCTCCCCCCTCCTCCCTCCTCTCCAGGTAAACACCAAACCATTGAGTGTGTCCATAATGCTCTCACTGTATTTTGGGCTCTTATTATTTTAGTGACTTGTCTTCTTGACACACGCTTTTCTGTTGGGTCCCTCATACCTTCCCGGTTCTCCCAGTGTCCTGCTTACTCTCACCCACCCACGGACCCCACTGTAATGGTTGAGGTTCCCCTCTTTCCTCTCTCCTTTCTCTGGGTGACCAAATGTGAGTCCCAGCATCATCCCCTTCCCTGGACACCGATCTTTCGCATCCAGTCGGCTGATGGCGGGTGACTCAGCCCACCTGTGGGCCCTGCCTGAGGCCCATATGGGGGGCCCAGCAGAGCCGTCCCAGGGGCTGTCCCCTAGGATTGTGAGCGAATGAGTGCTTTAAGCCGCTTAGTTGTGGGGTGTGCGTTACACACAAATAAAGTCCTCATGCACGTACTCCCCAATTCAGGATGAGCCCCCAGAGGGTGTCCCAGGAGTCTGGATCTCTTGTTTAGTTGTCACTCAGCAGCCTGTGGACGCTGCCCTTGGCCCTTGGGCAGTGTGAGGGCCTCGTTTGCTGGCTGGCCCCAGATTTTTCCGTTCCCTCAGACAGCAACCCGAAGCAGGTGACTGGCACGTGCAGCACTTTCCCTTGTGGTTAATTTATGCTCCGGATCACTGAGCCTCTCTGTCACCTTCAGTCCCGCCACACGACTCCGGAATAAGGAGCAGCTAACACTGACCATGGCCCAGGCTCTGCAGCCGGCAGCTCTCTACTGTGTGTCCTCGTCCCCATCCTACATCAGACAGAGGTTCTGACCGCCGCCACAGGCCCTGTGGCTGAGAAGCGGCCACAGCTGACCTTGACCTTGGGGTCTAACCTCTACACCCACTGGCCCTGCTCGGGGCCACTAACCACTCTCCCCACCACCTGTGAAAACGAATAACGGACACTCTTGAAATCGGGGGTGGGGAGCCCTGCAGGGGGAGCTGGGTCACACACGACCCCCACTGCCCTCTGCGCTCCAGCAGGGAGCCCACTTCACCACTCGGGCAGAAGGAAGATTTTCTCCTTGCCCAGCAACAGCCCAGCCAATGAGAAGCCGCGGCCGCCACCACGGTCTCGCTCTCCTCCAATGGGGTCCCCCCCACTTCCTCCTTTTTCTCTATAACCTTAGGCTCTCTGGTTCTCCATGCTGCCTATGGTTTGCAGTCGTTTACCTGTGCTCTGCTACTTATAAATAAACTGACTTTGCTGGTAAGATAACTGGCTGTTAGGAGGGATGTCTGGAGTTTTCATGGGACACCGCTGGGTACTTTCCGGGCAGCCCTCGTCTGCTTTGAAGTTCTCCACACCCTGACGGCCACCACCCTGCTGGGGCCTTATTCCCACTTCTGTGCTCTCGGCACCTGCGTTTTTCCTCATTAAACTTCACTTTCTGTTCTGAAAGGACCTGCAGCCTTGCGCTGGTTATTCTCGTCTTCAAAAATGATGCATTTCCACACCTGCTTATCACGGCGCGTGGACGTTTCTCGGTATCACTGTGAGTTACAGGTAGAGGAGTTACGTTTATTGCACACACTGCAAACGAGCTTTAAAATGCCACTAGTGGGGAGGCCGGGTGGCTCAGCGGGTTAGGCGCTCACTTTGCAGCCCCGGGGACCGAGGATCGAATCCCGGCCCCGGCCCGTGTGGACCCATGTGCTGAACTGGGAGCTCCCCCAGTTCAGTTCTCTCTCTGTCTCTGTCAAAAGAAAAAAAGAAAAAAAGAAATTACAACAGGGGAAGCTGGGATGGCTCAGTGGGTTAGGCGCTCACTTTGCAGCCCTGGGGACCGAGGATCGAATCCCGGCCCCGGCCCGTGAGGACCCACATGCTGAGCTGGGGAGCTCCCCCAGTTTGGTTCTCACCGGGGTGAGACCCCGGCCCAGTCCCTGCCCTGTGCAGCCCCGCCCACCTGTGGAATGAAACTATGTGGAAAAACCAATGATGTGCAACTATGGAGACTGTTCTGGGCCCTCCCCCTTCTCTCTGTCTCTGTATCTATCAAAACAATAAAAATAAATCTTTAAGATGCCCCTACTGTCAAGGCAGCCCACCCAACGACCACCTTGGACTTGCTTCTGATCACACTGACAGGGCCACAGGGAAACTCGGAGCCCCCTGCAGTTTGGGGACCCCGATTTCGCATGACACAGGCAGGGCCCTGGGGAAGGAGGGCCGGCTGAGCTGCGTTTGACCGTCCAGGTCGCAGCAGGCCCCTCCCGGGGTCCCGGGTCCCCCGGCGCCTCGGCCCAGGTCGCCCTCTCCCCGCCCGGGGTCCCGGGTCCCCGCCAAGCTCGCGCCCCAGGTCCCTCGCAGACCACGGGCTCGGCTCGGCTCCGCTCGGCGCGGCGTGCGCGCGCACGCGCCGCGGCGTGGCGTCGCTCACCTCCCCCGCAGCGTGCGCGCGGCCGGCGGCGGCAGAGGCGGCGGCCGCGTCGGGCCGCACACGGGGGCGCGCTCGGGGACGCGCTCGGGGGCGCGCCAGGCCACGGCCCGCGCGCGCCGCAGCCCCGGCGGCCGAGCGGCGAGAGCCCGGACCCGGCCGGCGCGGAGGAGCGGCCCGCGGCGGAGGTGAGGCCCCGGGCCCAGAGCGGGCCGGCGCGCCCGGGGAGGGAGCCTGCGCCCCGGCCGGCCCCGCGGTCCGCCTTCCCGGGGGCGCCGCGGGACAGGAGCCGCGCCCGGAGAGCGGGGGGGACGGCGCCCCGGCTGGCGGCTGCGCCCCCGGAGAGGGGAGGCTGCGCCGGGGACAGCCCCGTCCCCACCCCGGGAGCGCCGCGTCCGCTCCGGGTTCTTCCGGCCCCGCAACGAGGCTGCGCCCCCGGGGCCGGGGAGGCTGCGCCCCCGGAATGAGGCTGCGCCCCGAGATGAGGCTGCGCCCCGAGATGAGCCTGCGCCCCGGGGCCGGGGAGGCTGCGCCCCGAGATGAGGCTGCGCCCCCGGAATGAGGCTGCGCCCCGGGGCCGGGGAGGCTGCGCCCCCGGAATGAGGCTGCGCCCCGGGGCCGGGGAGGCTGCGCCCCCGGAATGAGGCTGCGCCCCGGGGCCGGGGAGGCTGCGCCCCCGGAATGAGGCTGCGCCCCGAGATGAGGCTGCGCCCCGAGATGAGGCTGCGCCCCGGGGCCGGGGAGGCTGCGCCCCCGGAATGAGGCTGCGCCCCGGTTGAGGCTGCGCCCCGAGATGAGGCTGCGCCCCGAGATGAGGCTGCGCCCCGGTTGAGGCTGCGCAGGGACCCGCCCCGCTTACATCCCGAGGGCGCTGTGACCGCTCGGGGCGCCCTGAGCTGCGGGGAGCGGAGCGGTCCCCCCGGGGCGGGGAGTCCCCGCGGGCGCCGGGCGCCTGGAGCGACCCCGAGCGATCCGGGGCGACTGGGGGCCCGAGGTGGCGTGTGTCGCGGTCGCATCCGCGGGAGGGAAACGACCGGTGCGTGTGGCCAGGGCCGCGGGCGCCCGCAGGAGCTGGTGTTCCCGGTGTTCCCGCTGCGCGCCCGGGGCCGTCCTCCCCGAGCGAGGCCCGCCGGTGCAGGGCCCGGTCCGCGGTTAACCCGTTTGGGCTTCACTCGCGATAAAGGCATTTTGTTCCCTTCTTGCACCAGCATTGTTAGCGTTCCTTCTCGTAGCGAAAGCCCGCGTCTTTACTGTGGGTGCTCTAATTGAGGTGGTGGTGGGTAAGTTTCGGGCGTGCAAATATTGAATCCTTTTTGTTTCCGGTTAAATTTACCCGTATGCTTTATGCCTTTGCAAGATGCCACCCAGCTGTGTTTTCCAAAGCCCTGGCTTGTCTTCACGGTGGTTCCAGGGCAGTGACTTGGATGACCGTGTTTTCTCCGGCGAGGCTGCCTCGGGGGGCAAGAGAGAAGGCACAAAGGTTGGACGGTACCGCTGTGCCCCGCGTGGGAGACTTAGCTGCGTCCCACGCAGTTCTCCCGTGGGCACCCACAAGGGGCCTGAAGGATAGTCGGTGGGACCCGCCGCTGAGCCGAGGGCCCCCTCGGGCCCGACTCGGGCTTCTGGAGGCGGGAACGCGTGGTGGGTAATGCCTGCTCCAGGCCTGAAGGCTCCTGAGACTGAATCCATCAGCTGCTGACCTGAGGCTGCAGTTGCAGGGGCGCCTCTGGAGGGCGGGGAGGTGCGCTGTGCTCAGGGGGTCAGGACTGGGAGGTGCAGAGGACAGTCCCCCAGTAACATCATCCACAAAAACTTCTTGGCTCATAGGCGGACCCGCTCCTGTGAACTTTCATGTCGCAATAGCATCTCAGTTGCATGAGATTCTTGGAATAAGAAAATGAGTGAGGAAAGCGAACGTAGTCTGTCTGCTCCTTATCCGTGGCCTGCTCTGTGCTGGGCCGTGTTTGGGGAGGCGGGACACCGTGCTGGACAAGACAGGCAGAGAGCAGAAACGTTCAAAAGCTGCCGCTTTGCGTTGTCACTTTTGAAGCGTTAGAAATTTTGAAAATAAAATTTATCATTTGCCCTAAAACTTAAAAATGTACAGCATTAACATTTTTATTTATAGACTTAAAAATGGAAGCATGCACACAGCACATTCGAAAGGCATAAAAAGGGAAAGCCGGGACGGCTCAGCGGGTTGAGCGCTCGCTTTGAGGCCACGAGGACCGAGGATCGAATCCCGGCTCCGGCCCAGGCAGGACCCACGTGCTGAACTGGGGAGTTCCCACAGTTCGGTTCTCTAGCTGTCTCTTTCTCTCTCTCTCTCTCTATCTGTCAAAAGTAAAATAGAAATAAATATGCACTGAAGATAAAATAATTACTCTCTATAAATATAAAAAGATATAAAAAAAAAAAAAAAAAGGCACAAAAAGATAAGAAAACCAGCTTCCGCCCAGTTCCTTACAGCAGCTGTGAGCAGTTGATGGTGTTTTCTCCCGCGGCGGTCAGAATAGATACACAGCCGTACATGTGTTGCTTTAATTTTATATTAATTTTAGGTGTACAGCGTAGTGGTTAGACCACACAATTTAAGAAGTGATCCCCCTGACTACCATATTTTCCGGCGTACAAGACGACCGGGCGTATAAGATGACCCCCTAGTTTTACAGTTGAAACATAGGTTTAGGCCTATATTCGCTGTTTAAGACTACAGCCTCGGAAGTGGGGGGTCGTCTTATACAGCGAATATAGGCCTCAACCTATGTTTTAACTGTAAAATTAGGGGGTCGTCTTATGGGGGGTCGTCTTATACAGCGAATATAGGCCTAAACCTATGTTTTAACTGTAAAATTAGGGGGTCGTCTTATACGCCCGGTCGTCTTATACGCCGGGTAATCTAGTCCCCACCGGGCACCGCACATCCTCATAGTCATCCCGCATCGTTCCCTATGCTTTACTCTATATTCCCATGACCACTTCCTAACTGCCAACTGTCCTTAATCCATTCACCTTTCACCTGCACCCCCAGCCCCCTTCCAAGTATCCCTCCAGCCAGGCTAGCACCCATCTGACACCATACTCTGTGTGTTTCGATGCCGCTGGGGTGTTTGCTGTGAGAAACAGTGCTGCAGTGTTGTTTCTGTCCCTGGGTGCAGGCACAGCCTGCTAATCGTTTTATTAATCACAAATTCCTTCGCTGCAAAGCTTATAGAGAGCTGGGTTTTGTTCCCTAGTTATGTCAGGATTCAGGACTGAGGACTGTTACCGAAGTAGGAAGGACGGAGCTAGAAATACACTTAGGAGATTCGTAGGTGAAGTGGCACACTGACCGGCCTGTTAAAAACTTTAAAGAATTATTGCTGTTAGTATGAAACTGGAAAGCTTAGAGGGGCCCAGTTTCATTGGAAAGCTTGATGGTGTTTTGGTGTCCATTTTCTAAAACATGAATTTCCAAGTCTCGAGTTTGGTGATAGGAAATGGTGGCGTTTGGAAAACCCTTTGAAAACGGTGTTTATAATACGTGAGGTAGGAAATACAGTGAGAATTACAAACTGTGCAGGGGTGTCATTCAGAGCTCCTTGTTCCCTGGGTGACTTCTCTTTGCAGGACTTGGCGTGGAGTGTGGCGTGGGGAGATGCAGTAGCCGGCCACGACCTGAGCGGCCTTGGCGGACCCTCTGCCATCACATCATCGCCTCTTTGTGATCTGAGTAGAGCTGCTGGCCGCTCTTCTCACCTGTATGTAAGGTGCTCTGGCGGCCCGCAGGGAACCCTGACTTCAGTTTTGGGGGTCCCGTCCTTGTGTGGACTTACGGTGAAGCTGGGCAGGCAGGGGTGGGAGGGGCGTGGAGGGCCTGCATTTTGGGTGGTGGTGCCGGGACTCTGGGTTGGTTTTCTTTCACTCACAGGGTCACCCCACAGGAGACAGCTCAGGGGGCTCACATTAAGGGGGAGGAGGGGCCCTGAACCCCCACCTCGGGGTGCGCGGGGTCTGGGAGGGAGCTCACAGCGGGGAGAGCGCTGGGTGGGTGTCTGCGTCCGGGCGGCGGGAACTCTGACTGTTGTCCCAGGCGGGTGGCAGGAAGGACGCGGGGGCTGCCTCCTGTTGGGGCGCCGGCTGAGGCGAGGAATTTAGATGCTAATCTCAGCGAGGTGGGGGCCCTTGCAGGACGGCTTGCCTTCCGGAAGGCTTGACCTTAGAGGGTTGCACAAGGAAATGACCTGATCCGATTTCTCTCTAACAGGACTCGCTCTGGCTGCTCTGGAGCTGGTGTTTGTTAGGAACTTGTTACTTGCCAGGCAGTTTAAGTACTTTGCGTATGTGAACTCGTCCAGTTCTCACGATGGCCCCGAAGGCAGGTGTTGCTGTGGGCCTTGCTGGCTAAGACCAGGCGCGGGTGGCCACAGATGGTGGCAGAGACAGCACTGCTCTGAGCCCCCCGCCGGGCTCCTCCCAGCCCCTGCCGTCAGCCGGCTGTGGGGCCTCGGTGACCACAGCGTGAGGTGGCAGATGGGCCTGCTGTGTGTCCACGCGCATGAGACGTCCTCCTTTGTAAGCTGCAGTGTTATTTTTGGTGCTATAAACAGGAAAACCTGCCAATTAGACTGCGGCACACGCTGTCTTATCACTGAGCTTTTACTTCTCCGCACTATTAAAATCAAACGCTCTCGTGCTTTCATGAAAAGAGGGAAATGTGAGTGAAATAAAGTAACTTGAAACGCCCGCGTGTGTAGCGCCTGATGGTTGCACGTCAGCCTTGCTGTGATGCCGGGCGGCCCACGGGCTGCCCAGCACGGTCACCGAGTGTGGCGCGAGGCGTCCTCACAGCTGCAGGTGGCTGCCCCCTGGACGCGCTGGCAGGTGCTAAGGAGAGGCTTCCGGTCCTTCGGGGATTCGCTGACATGCTGTTGACAGCGCTGTCCCGCGATGCCTCCGAGCGTGGCAGCCAAGCAGCGGCTCCCGTGCCAGGCCCTTCAGCTTCCAGGCTGTGCACGCGCGGGGCGCGCCTCGCTGCAGACGAGCTGTGGCCTGCTTTGCAGGCGGGCCCACCAGCACTGCCAGTCGCCTCTGTGGGAGAGAACGTTCCAGAACGATCCCAGGGTTGTCGGTGGAGCAGGTGGCTGGGAGGTGGCTGGCACTGGTTATGAGGGGCAGTGGGGGGTGGGGAGCAGGTGTCAGGCCCTGGGGGCGGATCCCGGCAGGCTCCCCACAGACCAGGCCTGTCCTTGTCCCACAGACAAGGTGGGACAAGCTGTGTGAGTGGTCTGTGCTTTGGTCTCCTCATGCACAGGTGAGGGACAGAGCAGCTGCGTCCCGGGGGGTCAGGTGTGCAGTGCCTGCCGTGGGGCTGACTGAGGGTCGGGAGAGGGCCCAGCACCCCAGTGCCGATGTTGGGTAACTGGAGGTTGCCCCCAAGAAGACGGTGCAGCCAGATACGTCCATTTGGGAGTCACGTGCGTATGGCTGGCTTGAAGCCACAGGCTGGGCAGTGGCTGTACATACAGGGCAGCAGCAGCCTGAGGACTGAGCCTGGGGGCTGTGGCCAGGGGTCCCCTAGAGGGTCCAGCAGCACAGCTGGAAGGGGGTCGGTTGGAGGAGGAGGGCATCTGGAGCCCAGGGCTGAGGGACTCCGGGTGTGATGAGAGCAGGTGGCCTTGTGGTGGGGACAGGGGGTGGCAGGGGGAGCAGCAGCCCCCGGCTGGGCAGGACTCCAGTCCCCTCCCGCCTCGGGAGGAGGGTGGGACATGAACCTAACTTGTGCTCAGTGCGGGAACGCCTCGGGGCTTCAGAGTCTTCTTAACTTACCTGCTGAACGCGCCCCGGGGCATCCTTATGGAAAGCTCCAGGTGGAGATGGTGTTTTCTTGATTAAACAATGTCACGTGCCCCTGAAAGCACCATTGACTTAGCTGGAAGGGGCACCTTTAGGCAGCAAACTCAGCAGCAGGGCCTGCCTGCTGCCGCGTGCTCGGCGTCCTAAAGCTCTCGGGGACCGCCTGCGGGACCCCTGTGCTGTCGCTGGGCCCGTGCCCGAGTCCCTCGGGCAGCAGCTCACACGGCAGGCTGCTTGCAGAAACCGTGAACTGCGTTCCGGGCACGTCGGTTTGCCTTGATTGTGGTATTTGATATTTCAGGCTTGACGTTTGGAAATAGTTTCCTTGGCACTCCACCCGGTGGGATGACGTGTGGAGGCCCTTCCATCTCCTTGCCTCAGGCCATGGTCTCCGAGGTGGGAGAACTGGTTTCCCTGGGCTGGGCACACCGAGGGTCCCCTGAGCGCCTTCGTGTGTGTCACCTCCTGCTCAGAACCCTGCACTGCCCCTTCTCACGGTCCTCCCAGGGACCCCCTCTCCTGCAGGGCCCTCCAGCTGCCCGCTCCCCCCACCGCCCACCTGCTCACCACTGCCTCCTCCCTCCCTCCCACCAGCCCACCCACAGGGGTCTGGCTCCTTTCTGTCTCTAGGGCTCAGGACAGTGCTCAGCAGATAGCAGGCAGTCAGCAGTGTTTGTTGAACGAATGAATGACCTTTCCTTACTGTCTGCATTGGTGGTAAATGGTGGAGCCTAAATTGGGGCTATCTGCGTGGAAGCCAAGGGCTTCTCCTGCTCCTCCCCCACCACTACCACCGCCATCCCCCGCTCCCACCCCTGGGCCCATATGTCTGTGTTGTCCCAGGTCTCCATGCTCTTTTTTGTAGTGTAGAAACATTGAAAGTTGTTCTAAAACCAAGGAGTGCAATGCAGTAAACGAAGCTCTTGCAAATAGTAATCAACCTGAAGAAAATGGCTGTGCCCTGCTCCCGTCCTATCATCCCCTTTCTGACGATGTGTCCGTAATAGAGAAGTCATAGTTACAACGACATCTTCAGAAAACTGAGAATACTCTGAATAATTCTGGGAAGTTTCAGAAAAGCAGCCAGATGAAATGAAAAATACTTGCTTCAACTGTGGAGACTTAAAGGCCTAAACGTTGGCGAGGCCGTGGCTTTATAAGCTGTTTGGTGGAGGAGCAAACAGAAGAATTTCCTGGAGTTTAGGAACCTGGGGTGTAATCCCAGCTGGGCCCTCAGCGTGCCGGGCTCTCCACTTCCCATCTCGAGTGTAAAACCAGGTCGTGGAATTGGTGATTGGAAGGCTTCCTTCCATTTCCACGTAGCAGTCAGGGGTCACTGGTTCAGCCAGTGGTCCAGGAAGTACTTACTGTAGAGCCCGTGTGCAGTTCTGGGCGACACTCGGCCGTTCGCCTCGTGTCCGGGCTGCTCAAGGTCCCCGAGAGGCCCGCTTGTGGCATGAAGTGCCCCGGCCCCGGCTCCTGGGCCTGCAGCCCTGCTGGGCGGGTGAGGGGAAGGCAGGTCTGAGGTGGGGTGATGGGTCCTGACTCTGGAGAAGTCCTCAGAGGACTCTCGGTGAACGCGTCAGTGTTTTCTTGGGCTTAGAGCACAAGGTGGTGGTAGCTGCTGAGAACTAAATTGCTGGAGGATTGTTTTCAGTTTGTAAGTCTAGAGCGTGCGGGAACTGAGTCAAGACAATTCGGCGGGCGGTAATGTAATCGGCCCCGTTTCCGACACTGCAGGTAGAGGCAGGTGCCTGGCATGTAGGTCTCTCAGGCTGGGGACGTTGGAAGGTTGTGGTGTATGAACTCGGTGGCCTCACACAAGTGCATTTTCTTCTTCGGTTGGTAAAAGTACGCATGTTCTCTCTCTCCGAGTGTTAACTCACTTCGGCTGAGTGGGTCTCCCCGAGGACGGGAGTTGGCTAAAGGATGGCAGGAAGCTTCTCATTGTCTGTGCGAGGCCGAGCCGGCCACCACACTGGTGCCTGGGGGCCACGCGCGTGCGTGCAGACGCTGTGCGTGTGTGCAGGCGCTGTGCGTGTGTGCGGGCTCTGCGTGCGTGGATGTGGGTGCTGTGCGTGCCTAGCTGCGGGCTCTGTGTGTGTGCCGGCTCTGTGCACGCGTGGCTGCGGGCTGTGTGCGTGTGTGCGGGCTCTGCATGCGTGGATGCAGGCTCTATGCGTGCGTGCGGGCGCTGTGCGTGCGTGCTGGCTCTGCGTGCGTGGATGCAGGCTCTGAGTGCGTGCGGGCGCTGTGCGTGTGGGCTCTGCGTGCGTGGATGCAGGCTCTATGCGTGCGTGTGGGCTCTGCGTGCGTGGATGCAGGCTCAGTGCGTGCGGGCGCTGTGCGTGTGGGCTCTGCGTGCGTGGATGCAGGCTCTATGTGTGCGTGCAGGCTCTATGCGTGTGTGCGTGTGGGCTCTGTGCATGCGTGCGGGCTCTGCGTGCGTGGATGCAGGCTCTATGCGTGTGTGCGGGCGCTGTGCGTGCGTGCGGGCTCTGCGTGCGTGGATGCAGGCTCTGCGTGTGTGCGGGTTCTGCGTGCGGGCGGGCATTGCGTGTGTGGATGCAGGCTCTGTGTGCCTGCGTGCGCTGTGCGTGCATGTGGGCTCTGCGTGCGTGGATGCAGGCTCTGCGTGCATGCGGGCATTGCGTGCGTGCAGGCTCTGCGTGCGTGCGGGCTCTGCGTGTGTGGATGCAGGCTCTGTGCGTGCGGGCTCTGCGTGCGTGCGGGCTCTGTGCGTGCGTGTGGGCTCTGCATGCGTGGATGGCTGTGTGGGCGTGGGTGCGGGCTCTGTGCCAAGGCCTCTGCGTCCTCTTGCTTCCCAACATCCAGGTCGCCTTCATCTCATGTCCTCCCTTTTGGGACCTGACTCCGCCAGGCACCTGCATTCTCGGGTTTCTCTTCCGAGGCGCGCTCTGGCTGGGAGAGGATGGGGAGTTCGATGGCGGGCTTCTGCCATAGGAAGGGGACTCACTGGGGGTTGTCCCCAAGTAGAGTAGGGGCATCAGGGCTGCTGGTGGTGCGCAAGCCCTGAGCACTGCGTGAAGTACGATGGGAACAGCGTTCACAGACACGCCACGTGCATCAGGCCTCAGTGCCAACGGCCCGTCTAAATACAGGAAGTCCTTTCCAGCGACGTCGATGCTCGGGTCACAGCTCAGCGCGCGACACTGTTCTGTCCACTCTGTCTAGATATGAAGTGAATCACATCAAATGCATATTTAATTAGCCTCGAGCATTTGAATTTGTTTCCTTTTCAGGATAGGAATCTGTTCCAAATAACCAACCAACCTTACGCGTGAGTTAGCCGTCGGCCTTAGTTTTACACGTTGCCTGTTGCAATACAGTGTTCTTAGGCAGGCTGTCTTTCCCTCTTACTTATTAAACCTTTATTTTCATTAAAGACCTTCCTACGTTTAAAGAGACTCCTAGCATAACTTTTTAAACGAACACTTCCAGGAAAGGAGCGGCACAGGCCGCGCGGAGCAAGGTGGTTTGGGGCGCAGCCTGACACTTCGTAGGGATGACTGAGGCCTTAGCTGCATCGCTTGCGACCGCACGTTCAACCTAGATTTGACCCTCCAGCCCCTTGGAGCCACTTCCATCCGGTGGCAGCCGGTGTGCGGGAGTGGTGAGCACGAGGACCGGTCAGGACTGCCGGCTGTGTGCTCTGGCCCGTGTGGCACCGCGTCACCCAAACGCAGAGCAGGGTGCCAGCTCCGCCTTCTGACTTTTATGTGCTGTCGCGTGGATGGTTTTCGCCCACGTGCACATGAGTGAGTGACGTACCTGATTTCACAACGAAGCTTCCTGTCCTTTAATTCAGCCCCCCTGGGAGGCAGGTACTGTGCAAGCCTACGGGATGTGTCGGCCTGCAACGCGCCGGGCGCCGGCCCGTGCCCTCCCAGCTGCCCGGGAGCTGGGTGCGCATCGGCGCCGGGCGCATGCGCGCAGGCGGGCACCGGGCGAGAACGAGACTTGGAGCCCGGATGTAGCTGGGACGGGGCTCTGCTGCGAGAGGCCCGGGCGGTCAGTGCTCTGCGTGCGTCACGTGGGGAGCCCGTGCGCATGCGCTCCTGGCTTGTGGGCTAGCCAGGGACCCGTGCGCATGCGCCCCTGGCTCGTGGTCCAGGCACGGACGGCAGCCTGCGCGTGGTCCCGGCGGGTCAGTGCTCTGCGTGCATCACGTGGGGAGCCGTGCGCATGCGCCCCTGGCTCGCGGTCCGGGC
>PVKE010041968.1:0-13943 GCA_004027555.1 Craseonycteris thonglongyai | reverse complement strand
AGGTGAGTGCTATGGCTTTGGTTAGGGTTAGAGTGATTGTTACTCTTAGAGATAGGTTTTCGGTTGGGTATGAGATAGGTGTATTGTTAGTTATTGGGTTAGTAGTTTGAGTTTTGAACTAAAAAAAAAAAATTGTTCTTAATTTGTAAGGTGAGTTATCTCTCTCCTTGTCTTTGTTGTTTTCTTCTTAATACCATTGGAACATCAGTTACTTTTTAAAGATCTCAATGTTATCTTTGTATTTTGTTTATTTTGTTAAATAAGACCAATACATGGAGTTTTTTTTTAATATGGCTTTCAGAGTCCAATGGCAAATGTTAGCAGATGAAAATAATAATAATAAACCCTTACGTTGTTGAGAACAGTCAGACTCTCCTGGAAAACATGTGAGCTTTTTCACTTAAGAGCTAATGCTGGAAAATAAAGAAAGAAAATCACACTTTCATGTGGTCGTCTTGGCTCAGAATATAAACAAAGCCATTAATTCTGAAGTTTTGCTAGTCTTATAATCTCAAGTCTATTTTCTCCAGACCACAGAGAGGAACTCAGTGTTTGGGTTTACAGACTGATTTGCACCAATAGCAATTGACACAAAAGAAAAATGTGGTTTATACATAGTAGTTTTGGAGTCAGTGTGGACTTGGGTAATCTCTGGCTTAGAGATTTCTAGATCTGACTCCTCAACAGAATCACCTGGAGAGCTTTTAAAACACAGAGTTCTGGTCTTCATCCCCTGAGATGCTCTAGAAAGGGAATCTAGATGATTAGATTTAGTAAATCCTTTAGATGGTTTCCATGTTTAACAAGATTTGGAACCACTGATGTAGTCAAGCCTCCCTGATTTCCAGATGCATAAACTGAGGTACAGAAGGTAAAGTGACAACCAGCCAGTATGAGAACCCAGTATTCCTGATGTACAGTCTTCAGTGCACCTGTATTAAACTACAGAGGCACAGAAAGTACTTTCAGCGGCCTACCTGATATTTTAAGTGGCCTTTCATAGTTATAGGAAGCAGTGGAATAGCGAAGGGAATGATATCTAATTGTAACCAAAGACTCCAAAGACGGCTATGAGGGTCTGGTTAATATTTTATAAACTGTAAAGTTGTATATCAATATACATATAAGAATGTGTAGGCATGGAAGTAAAATTATCATATGGAAAAAAATTTAAGAAGAAAATAAAAACACTTTCAATGAACTTGATGGTGCACTAAAATTGCTCAAACGTTTTTCTATCAAAGTTGGAAAGGCATAGTGTACTGCTGAGTAGGATGATCTATAGGTACTTTGTAGTTTGTGTTATTCTCTAAGAACTATGTACCAAACATTGAAACTTGAGTTCAAGCTTCTCTAATACTTGTTACTTGATTATTTTGAATCTCCATTTTATCACTTAAGTTAGATGATTAGAGATGACAAAAGTTTGTTTAAGCTTTGTTATTTTGTGATATTTTTCTCTCTACTGACTTTGCAATTCTCTTTACTATCTTGATTTCTGACTCTGCTTTGTGACTTTCTGCATTTTTATCTCATTTCCTATTTTCTTAAACATCTTTTTATATATGTTACTCTGTGAAATACTTGATATATAAAAATTAAGAGTATGGCATTCTTGACTTTAAAAACCTCACATTCTAGCTGGGAAGAAAGCCATATAATAAGCACCTTATGATTAAATATGATAAGTACTATGATAATGACATTGCAAAGTGTCATGCAAGCATATGGGAAGCAAAGAGTAATTCTTCCATGAGGATGAAACCCACATGGGGATGTTGTTGAAGGTTTAGAGAGGTAGGGGGATTTGAGTTGTATGTATAGAATGAGTCAGAGGCACTGGGAAGAGCATTCCAGGTGACGTATGGATCAGAGTGTGGAAGTACCAAGTGTGTTCAGGGAATGACCAGCAAATCTAGAGTGGGGACTACAGTTTGGTATAGCACGTGGGGTACTAGGGTTAGAAAAGAAAAACTAAAATGAAGAATTAGATAAAATGAAAAAAACGTAAGATTTGAATTTTAGAAAGATTGCAGTGATGGCAAATGGTTGTGTACGGTGGGTAGTGTGGACAGGAAAAGCAGTCAGGAGAGTTTATAAATAATTATGGCCATCAATGAAGAGAAACAGGATGACAGTGACATTAGAGTTAGAAAAGAAGGGGGATGTAAGAGAGATGCTGAGAGGTAGAATTTATGAAATAGGTGACTAGCTATACTCAATGATGGAGAAGATGACTGAAGTTTCTAGTTTGAGCAACAGTAAAATGTAGTGACTAATAGATTGCGTTTTGTTTGTTTGTTTACTTTTAATTTATTTTTCAGTTACGGTTGATGTGAAAAAGGGAAAGGGATTAAGAGATACCAACTGCCAGTTAAAAAAAATAGTCATAGGAATATAAAGTATAGCTTAGAGAATATAGTCATTAATATTCTAATAACTATGTATGTGTCAGAAGGGTACTAGACATCAGTGTGTTGCTTTGTAAGGTATATAAATGTCTAACCACTATGCTGTATACCTGAAACTAATATAACAGTAGGCTTAGTTTGGGGCCTGGTAAACAGGAGATACATGTTAGTTATCCAACTGGAATGCCTAGTGAACTGTTTTAAAATATAATTCTGATGTGCAGGAGGAAGAAGCAAAAGGAATGGATAGGTTTGCCAAGGAGAATGTATGGAGTGAGAAGATTCTCTAGGTTAGGACCCTAAGCAGTAGCAACAGTTGAGTAGGTATAGGAAGAAGAGTCAAGGAAAGAGGGTGAGAAATAGCAGAAGAAAGAAAACCCAAACATAACAGGAGAATGATGCTGTAGCCACTAACAGAGGATTGTCAGAGCCGAGTAGTTCATGCTGTTGGGCAAAGGTGAAAAGGGATCTTTAGATTTGATTTTTGAGGCATTCATTTTGTCAGCTTTGTAAAAAGCTTAGTAGAGTAAGTAGCAGCAGAAATGACTGTTCTAGATTGAGGAATGAAGGGAAACTGAGAGCTTGGGAGCAGCAAGTTTCTGTCAGGTGGTAACAAAAAAAAAAGGAGAAGAATGAGAATATGATAACATGAGAGAATGGTTTTTTAGAAAAGTGAGCAACTTTCGCAAGTTTCTTCCTGAGATTAAATTAGCCTGTCCATTAACAACAAAGAAACAAATCTACATGTCATCTGATGAATTGTTTCTCTCTTCTCTTCTCACTTCCCTTCCTCCTTTGGGTTTGTTCAGTCTTTCCCTTGTGCAGAGTGTCTGAAGGGTTATTCATCATGCAAGTCGCTTCACCATCAGTTTCCTCTTCATCTCTTTCCCACTGTCATGCCTCTCTAGCAATATTGGCTCCACTGCTGTTGCTCAAATGCTCTAAACACGCTTCCACCTAAAGGGCTCTGAGTTTGCAATTTTTTCTTCCTAAAATGCCCTTGCACCATATGTCACATGGCTCAGCTTTCACTTTGTCACTGAAGCCTTTCCTGGCCATCCAGTATGTTCCTTCCTCTATCCCTGACCTACTTACTGTATTTCCCTTCGTACACGGTTCACTACCTGACTTCTTATATGTATATATTTATTTGTTTATTATTTGTTTTCACCTGTTATACATAGAATATGAACTCCAAAGGTTCAAGGTCTTTATTCTAAGCTCCTAGAATACTGGGTGGTTCATAGTAGAAATTCAATAAATATTTTTTAAAGAATAGCAATGCAGGGTGGGTTTAATTGAGGACCTGGTTTTTATTTGTGTTTATTTGTACTCATTTATTCTTAAATGGAGGTAATATTAGGGTTACTTCCTAAAATCCCAGGTATAAGACAGTATGTTGTATCTTTGCTACTTGATATTTTTGTTGTTCTTGCTTTCTTTATTATTTAAATGCATATATGCATATAGATCAGAAATATAATACATATTGATGAACAACAGGTCTAGAGACTTACTGAGTATATCTCATGAAATATTAATTGATTGGTTGATAACTTTGCTTAAAATGCGAAGTAAGGTGTATGTGTGAGTGTGTGTTTATGGGTGTGTTGGTAGATGGGGAGAAGGAAGTGCATACTGGAGAGAAGTGTTTCCAAAGAAATAGCAGAATCTGTTTCATGAAGAATTCATGGACATAGATGAAAAAGGCTTAAGAGAGCACTTAAAAGTTTTTGGTTCAACATGTACTTTTGAGCAACATACAGAGGGCTCTGGGTGGGGAGCGGCACAGAATTGCTTATGGTAAAGGATTTACAGATTATTTAGAGATACGTGCTTGTATCTCTAAGTCAGGGATGGGCAAGATATCAAAAGTGGTCCACCGGTAGACTGCCATACAATTTTGGGATGACCTCCTGAATTAAGAAAAAGTATTGTAACAGACACTATATCACCCCAGGGCCTAGTGGCTAGGCAGATAAACGTAAACAAACAAACAAACAAAAACCAGTTTTTGCACACACATACAGCTGCTAGAGGTGAGAATCAGCTCTTCACAATCAGGCAGCTGTATGTACTTGAGCAAGTAAAAATAAATAGCTAGTGGACACTATGGCTCTTGAAGAAAACTTCAATTTGCCCTTGCCCTGAAAAAATCTTCCCAGGCTTGCTCTAAGTGATGCTACTACAAGGCTGAGGGTCCTAAGTGCAGCAACAGGAAAGCGAAGTGCTCCAGAATAAGCAGAGTGGAGAAGGAAGTACAAACTAATAGAGGTGACTATGTCACTTATTAGCTAAAGGACCGCAATAGTTAAGTGATGAGAGCATTTTAGCATAATTAGGGAAAGCTTCAGAGGGAAGGGAAGGAAAATGTGGCACTCATTGAATCATAGGGGAGAATGACTGTTTCCAGTGTGCCTTACCTCTAGGCCATCGGGCATAGCTTTCCTCTCCAAGGCTGCTCCCCATCAAATGAGGAATAACCCTAGAAGATACCCATATGGCTGTTTGTGCTCTTTAAACTCTTTACAGGGTTTCTTGTAGTTGAATATAGGAGGGAAGAAGCCCTAGGTTAGAATATTTGTTGTCTGCTAGGGAAGTAAACTAAGAAGCTGGCTAACTGCTTTGTTGTATGAAGTGCTTACATGGTAATTTTAACATTGTCTGGCAGTGCCTGGGAAGGAATTCCTGTGGGCCCTGACCCCCTTTGAAGACAGGAAAACACTAAGGAAGGACATGAGTTTGTTTGCTGCTTTACTACTCCCCCACCCCCAGCCCTCAGTGTGAGAAAAGTTTATCATTCCTGGTCTTCAAGGTTTTCTCTCAGGAAAATCTTTTCCTTTGTTCTATTTCTGCCACAGGCTCAAAGACACTCAGTCGTGCCCCCCGTTCTGTGACACTCCAGCCACAGCACATGGGTGAGTCAGTCCAGCATGAACTGGCTTATGTCCTAATTACAGGAAAGAAAACAAGATTGCTTTAGATTTCTAAAAACTAGAAGGTGCTACTGCTACACATATACAGAAAATCCTTGCCTCCAATAACAGTGCTCTTGTTTTTAACGTGAAGACAGAAAGTGAGCTGGACTATAGATTTGCCCCTCTAAAGGAGATAATGCTTCCTGCTCATTGTTTTACTTTGGTGAGTGAGAGGAATGAGTGGGAAATGAGAGTGTGAAAAAGAGGCTGGACACAGGAGTGCTGCCTACTGAATTGTTTTTTCATGTACAGGGAAGGCTGTTGCTTTCCGTATATTCCTCAAAGGAAAGAAAAATGGTAGTGAACTCAATCAAGTTTAAATATTATTATACTTCATAGTATTTAATAATAGGGAAATGGACTTGAGTCATATCACTGAAGGCTGGCAAGGCCGATGTGTTGGGATAATCTGATGCATTTTGTCTTGCGTTTATCTGAATATTTACAGATGGAAAAGAAGTGATTGGAGCAACACACAGTTCTGACAGTAGCAGAAAGAGGAAGGAGCATGAATAGTGCAGTATGCACACGTATTATAGAGGCAGGTATATCCACACGCGTAGATTTAGCAGACTAGTTAAGAGTTTAGGTGCTGACAATAAATTGCTAGGGTTCAAAATTTTTGTTTATTAACTGTAGGACTTAGACAATTTACTTAGACTCCTTAAGTTTCTGTTAACCTCTCTGAGTTTACTATTTCCTATCTGGATAGTTCGGATAATAGTACAAATCTCATGAGGTTCTGGGTATTAAATAAGATGATCCACATAGAGCACTCAGCCTATTATAAGGACTCAATAAATGGGAATCCTCATGGTGAGTGTTGTAACCCATGAGAAGAATAACCCACAAAGAGAGCCAAATATGAGGGCCGAATTAGGAGTTTTTATTCAAAAGCCGGCAACCATGGAGGACTATTGTCTCTCAAAGACCCAAGGCCCCGAATGCAGATAGTGCGGGGTTTATAAAGGCAAAAAACACATCCTATTTATCTAGTTGGGTTTAGCAAAGCTTTTGTACAGAAGCCAAAAAGCATATTTCAAATTCTGATCCGGGAACAGTTGAAGGTTTTACAATAGCCAGGGGCACCTTCGGCAATGGAAAATTATAAAATCTGCGAAGGGGAACTGGGGAAAGTTACAGAGCTTGGCTAGTGGTGCAGTAATGGAATGTACAGTGCTACGTGCATAGTGTCTGGTAGAAGGGATACGTGCAGAATGTCAGGTAGAAGGATGTTCACCCTAACAGTGAGTAAATTTATCTACTGAAGCTGACATCACGAGTAAACAATTATGTAGGAACAACCGGCATAAATTGGGAGTGTTCTAAGTCACCCTGGATATGTGTTCACATATCACTTAATCATAGAATTATCAAGGCCAAGCTCCTGGTTAAGTTACAATGCACAACAGTTTGTGGGTGATGATGGGCCGAGAGATTCGTCCTGAAGATGACAGCAAGAGATGTGGCTACACAAGAGGACTCAGGGTGAATTGCCCCTAGAGTTAGTGAGTTTGAAGATTTAGAGTTCCCCAGATGAACTGGATCATACAGGAACATTGACCCTGTAGAACTAAATTTCTGGACAAGGAGAGAGAAATAAGAAATTATAATGTTTATATTAACCTAATACTTATTACTTAATTATTACTAAAACAAAATGCATAAGTGTAAACAAAAATTATGCCCATCTCTTTTCAGAATTCATTTTTTTAAACATTTTAAACAGCAGTGAAGGTAACATGCACACATTTACATGTATCTCCTCAAAATCTCAATTGAGGTAACTGAATTATAAGTATATAAATGCTTTATACATTAAGGGGTTCAAATGACTGCAGAATACACTACAAGCTAAGAGTTCTGTGTTTTTTCTTAAAGTTTTCTAACCATGATGTTTCTTACTCTGACTTTAGCTGGAGGGTCAGCAGATGACATTGATTTTATGAATAACACTACATTTAGGTTTCCTTGGTTCTCATTTCTTTTGACTTAATATTCGTCTCACATTATTATTATTTTTTTATTGTTTTTGACAGAGAGAGAGAGAGAGATACAGAGACAGAGACAGAACTGAACTGGGGGCACTCCCCAGTTCAGCACATGGGTCCACACAGGCTGGGGCCGGGATTCGATCCTCGGTCCCCGGTGCTGCAAAGAGAGCGCTTAACCCACTGAGTCATCCCGGCTTCCCCATCACCTCACATTATTCATTGAGGATAAATGTGGTTTTTTACTAGTGTCTTGTAGTTTCTTTTCTAGTATGAGGAGAAATGATAAAAAAAAAAAAGGGTGTTTTTTTTTAAAGAATGAACAGCTCTATGTTTATTATTATTAACACTATCTCACATATGTATAGCACTTTACATTACAAGTGCTTTCATATACATTAGCATCTTCAAATGCTCCACAGAAGTTTTGGGAATTAGGTAATATTATCCCTCTTTTAGAGATAAAAAAATCTTAGACTGAGAGCTGTTGACTCAGTTCTCACTCAGAATGGGCATACTGAATTTTTTCTTCTTCCTTCAGGTTTAGCATTTGTGTTATATCCATGCTTGGTAGGATTGTGTTCAGGCTCATTCATACAGGAAATTAAACACTATTGAAAACCAGTAATGCGGTATTGAGAGATGAAACTGTAGAGATAAGAAGAGGTAAAGTCATTGAGGACAATGTATGCCATGTTATAAGCTTGCATAAATAATTTAGCAAAAAATACATTGCTGAATAGTTAATTCATTTTAATAATAATGAACAAACAAAATAAAAATATTGTTATTTTTCTCTATGTTATGACTACATTGAAATGCTTCTTCTTGGACTTTGATTTATTCTTTTTTTTTTTTTTTTAAGATTTATTTTACTGTTTGACAGAGAGAGGGAGAGAGAGAGAGAGACGTGAGAGAGATCACATAGCTGTACATCATTAGTTTCAACATAGTTTCAACATAGTTTCATTCCACAGGTGAATGTGGGTTGTGCAGGGCGGAAAACAAACTGGGAGTCTCCCACATGGGAAGCATGCCCTGAACGGGAACCAAAAGAGGGGCCTCTCACATGTGAAGCATGCCCCAGTTCAGCATATGGGTCGGCACAGCCAGGGTGGGACTCGATCCTCAGACTCCTAGCTACAAGGCAAGCACTCAACCTGCTGAGCCATCCCTGCATCCCCTGATTTATTCTTTATTACTTGACACTCCTCATGACTGAAAACAACATGAATGTCTCTGTTTCTGGTTTTGTTGGTATATGGTATAAATTTGGAGAATAGCTAATTCTGGCCTGTTTTAGATCAATATTTCTCAGTCATGCACTATTTTGTTCCCCAAGGGACATTTGATAATGTCTGAAGACATTTTTGCCTGTCACAAATGGGGGAAGGTATGCTACTGGCATCTAGTGGTTAGAGACCAAGAATGTGGCTAAACATCCTAACATACACAGCACAGCCTCCCACAACGAAGAGTAATCCAGCTCAAAATGTCAGCAGTGCTTAGCTTGAGAAACCCTGGATTACACGAAGGCAGTACTTTTGATTCTGTGACACTGCTGTCTTAGTTTGGGTTCCTCCAGGGCAGAGCCTGAGACTTACTGGGCTTGTGTACCGGAAGCAAGAGTGAGGGAATAGAAAGGCAGGGGCAGGAAAAGTGAAGAGCCAAGAGAAGGAGGTATTGTTGAGGCTGCCATTGTGAGTCACAGGCTGGATCCCATCAGGACCTATGGAGGAACCTTTATGATGGCTCTATAACTTGTCTTTCTCAGACAAAGAATAGCATCTGCCCACCAAACTCAATCCCACTCTGGCTGATGGATGTTTCTGCAGGCTCGAACACCTTCAGATGCTGTATTTACAGGTGGGCTGAGTGGGCTCACATGCACTAGAGGAGGTCCTGGGAGGCAGAAAGAGGAGAAATATACTATGTGGGGCCCTGTCAGTCTGGGCTGAGTCTGCATTTGCCTGGAACTGTCCACTACAGCTACAGCTGAAATCAGAGGTGGGCTTCCGGGACTGACCAGGGATGCCAGAGTATTTTCTCTAGTGGTATAGGAAAAGTGCATTTGGTTTCTGGATAATGTGACTTGTTATAGTACTGATTGTATTTCCCCCAATTGATTCTATTTTGGTTGCATCTTTACTAAACTGCAAAAACAGGTTTACTCAGCAAATTGAGACCATAAACAACATTTTAGGCCATGTGATGAATTTTTAAAATTTGCTTAGTACTTAAGCACCTTTGATGTTAATGAAACATATTCAGAATAAAAGGGTCATTTTTTAAGTTTATAGTAAATCCTCTTCTCCCACAATCTAAATTGAATAAAACAGCACATATACATGGAATACCAAATGTTTAAAGATTTATGTATATTTTTAATATCCTTAATTATCTATAGTATAGGTTGAGGGTTCCTCTCTTTGTTCTCTTTCGCTTCTTCCTTGGTGGAGAGCCCTGAGTGAGCAGACGTAGGCCATAGTAATGAGGAAACTATTTGCATTGTGCTTTGAGGTATCCATTGAAGCTAGAAACTATAGCTTGGGTTTGGATTTTACACTAATTTGTATTTTCCATCAGTTGTGCATAAAACAGAGAAGAAAACGTGATCCAAACTTTTATTTCTAATGCCAATCAAGTACATGTCTAGCACATATGTGAGAGATCCATATGCATCACACTTATAGTAAGCAATTCAAGCTAGAAACAGGCAACCCTACAAAGTTGCCTAAGTTAATGTATTAATAGCTGGCTGTTAACTCCCTTGTTTCAAAGGCAAGCCTCTCACAGAATAATCTAAAATCAGCCCAGAATCACCATTTCTTAGGATTATGAAGGGAAACAAAATGATTGCTGTATCTTAGGTCAAACATAAAATATAATAGTGGCTGCTAACATTCACTGAAAGACCAGCCAGTCATTTGTCTATGTGGTATCAGATCTATTTTCCTGCCCTGTGCCTTCCGCAACTAAGTACATTTCCCAGACACCCTTACCTACTGGCTTCTAGCAAGTTTCAGAAAATAGAGGCACTGGCAGAAAATTTAAGGACTGGAGCCAAGATGTATCTCCCATCTTTATGTTTCCAGTGGGCTCTCACAAAGTGGCTGTGTCTTTTTCCGTGGCTCCCAACATTTTACACAAAGTTCCAGCTTATGGGCTCTGTTAAAATTACCTTCTCCTTTTGCCTTCTAGTCCTGTGAGGGTGTAGAGACTTCCTGTTCTTATTAGTCTCTGGAATGCTTTGTGGGCCTCTATTCAACCTTTAAGCATTTCCAACATCATTTAAAATAGAATTCTAGGGCTTTCCTGGTTCTAAGTAAGTAACTCTCTAATCTATATAACAATTCTGTGAGGTAGATACTATTATTTCCCCCATTTTAGAAATGAAGGTAAATAGAGATTAAGTTGCTTGTTCAAAATCTAACAGACTTTTGGACTTTGTGGTGGCCTAAGCCCAAATTCTTAACCAACAAATCATATGACCTCTCATCAAAATCAAGCCAGTCACCCTTGACTTCAAGCATTTCTAAATGAAAAATTCTTCCCTGAACTCTGAGCTCAGGGTCACGGGCATCCTGCCAAATGTCTCTGGTGGTGCTTCTATTTTCAGTAGGGCAAGTAGCCAAAGGACTGCTTATGTTATCCTCTGTAAACCTCTAAGATCCATTTTGCTTTCTCTCTTTCACGTGTCTTTTTATTTATTGCCCTCCATTGACTCTGTAGACCTTCTACCAGGGTCACTCACAACGTCCCCTTGGTCCCATCAGTGCACTCACTGTATGCAGAGGGTGCTTCTGCTCTAGTTTTGCTCTCTGTCTTATATCTGCCCTTTCCCAGTTTCATTGATGCACAAGGACAAGGCAAAGACACATGACATAGGAACACACTGGTAATCCTAATGATGAAGTGAATACTTCCCAGAAAGCTCTGTAATCTTTCCTAACAGCATTTTTATAAATTAGTACTGGTTCTCCACTTATGATTTTCTGACTATCACATGTAACTTTATATTTATTATAAATATTTATATTAACTTCTATTTTTTTCCATTACCGTTGTCTATATTTGAAATGCCCTTTCTTTCATCCTCCTCCTGGTAAAACCTTACTTATCTGGAAAGGCAAGTTCTGATTTAAATGTTATTTATTCTAATAATTTTCCATGACTCCAACCTCCCACCCAACCCCTGACCACCGTCCTAGGTAGAGTAAAACACCTCCTACCTGTTGGTTCAACATCACTGTGTTCACCTCCCTGATCCATTTCTCAGTGTATGCATATTTATCTCTCAAATCAACTTAACTGTAGGGAGTATATCTTTGCTTTTTGTGTTCCCTGTCACCTAATACATGTTCAGCAGATTTTTGAGTCAGAGCAAGCAGTTTTGTTGACTTCTGCTCTAACAGATCTGGGAGATTTGTTGGTGACAAGTAAGCAACATTTAGTGAATGCTAGCGAAGCAGGTGAAAAAATTTTCCTTATAGATTTGGTTATTGTTCTTTTAACTTAATATGTTATAAAATGGGAGATTTGGTGATTTTCATGATGACTAATTTGTATCCTAGATGCTAAGTGCTAACCCAGAATTGTGTGTATGTGTGAAATGGACAAATTCACTTGAACATCTTTTTTCTTGTAGACAACTACCCTCACAACATTATTGTGGGGAAAGATGACAATGATAGCAGAATATTATTATGGAAATATAACTAAATTTCTACAAACTACTCAGTGAAGAAAAATAAGCATTACTGAATTAGCAATAGATTATAAATTGGTTTATTTTTAATGTGAACTATTTTATATAGAGTTTGCTCTTTTGGTAGTAGATAGAAATAATATGTATAATTTTGTTTATGTTAAAACTAAGTTGTGCATTATCTGTTGGGTATTATTATATGTGTGATATACCAAAAGATGGCTAGTTATGTGGGCCAAATAATTAAATAGTTTCCTAAAGGGCTAATATGAGTTCGTTAGTCGTTAAGAAGTTTGCAATTTCCAGACCAATACATTCCTAGTCTTGTTAACTTTGGATGGTTTATTTGTATGATCCAGGTCATATGAATGCAAAGCATGACTGTATGTACATGTGTTTCTGAGGTACTTTCACACAGAGCTTCCTCTTCATACAAACACCATCTGAAATATACAAATTAAAAGGTGCTGAGAAGCTTCTCTACTTAAAAATGTTTTTTCTACAGACCAGCAGCCGGACTTGAGATAGCGACCATTACTCTCTTGTGATATATTTGCCACCCATAGAATTTTACTCCTTTGTACGTGGAGTTGAACACAAAACCGTTCGCATGCACCACTACAAGGGCTATCCGGAAAGCCTCCAGCCACGTAATATGAAAAATAGAGGCATTTATGGCTGGATTTTTTTCCAGACAGTGCTTGCATATTACACATTAAAATGGATTTGGTGGCATTATGAAGTGAAAAATAATTTTATTCAATAAATTTTCTTAGAGTTACTAAATATTGAGGGAGATGGTAAAGGTTTCCAAGTCATGACTTTCTTTGAATAGAAGAAAACAGGTTCTTATGAATTTCTTATCCTGAAAGGAAATCTCAGTAGAAAAACCATGCAGATCAGTGACTCTTGATTTAGCTCTGTCAGATTTCTTCAAAGCTTTTTAAAAAGCTTTGTAAGCCTTGCTATTCTTTATTATTCTCTACTGGTGCTTATTTAAAAGCATAATGGAAAAACTTAATTTTTTTCTCTGAGTCTGTACGCTCTGAGGATGAGTTTATCCTTCTTCATCTGAGCTTACATAAATATTTTATTTATTGAAATTAGAGTTACCATCTTGAAGGGGAGCCTACCATTTGAAAATATGGACATTTTCTCCTTTCACACATTTTATTGAAAGGGCATCCAGAAATATGGTTAGTTACGCAATGAACCTGAATTTACTCTATGCTTTGCTTTCTGTAATACCATATGTCACAGACATGGTAAGGCAGAAATAGCCAAGTTATATTAAGAAGGAATGTGTCCTAAACAAATTTATTAGGGTAACAACTTTCTTTTCAAGATCACTTAGTTCCTTGGAACTCTTAATAGTGTCTGTAAAGGTACTATTCTGTATTTAGTAAATTACTCTTATTGAACATGGGAATCCAACAGACAATTATCTCTTCATGGCTTTTTCTTAGACTCAGTTCAAGAGAAGGTCTGTTTTCAGTAGATGTATTTCAATAATAACTTTATTTTATTTTTGTTTTTATGTTATAATTGAAGCCATTTGAGCTTCCTCCTATCTTGGACACTTTTTATTTTTCTTATCGTTGTAAATGAAGTGAGAGGAAGGAATTCATATTTGAAAACTAGAGAAAACTAAGATTGGGGTGCACACATAATTATAAAGTAATATTTATCTGTGTTTATCTGATTATTGGCCAAAGCAAAGGTACTAAAGTATCTTTGTGTTTAAATGTGTCAAGCTATAGAATATCAAAGGAAATCTTTTCTCAGCAGTATTAGATGCATTATCTCCCAGTGATGAAAACAGAACATGACAAAAGTATAATAATGCGTTGCTTCA
>PVKE010041967.1:0-13933 GCA_004027555.1 Craseonycteris thonglongyai | reverse complement strand
AAGACGACCGGGCGTATAAGACGACCCCCTAATTTTACAGTTAAAACATAGGTTTAGGCCTATATTCGCTGTATAAGACTACCCCCCACTTCCGAGGCTGTAGTCTTATACAGCGAATATAGGCCTAAACCTATGTTTTAACTGTAAAATTAGGGGGTCGTCTTATACGCCCAGTCGTCTTATATGCCGGAAAATACGGTAAGAAATAAACGCCTATTTTTGTATACCACTGAGCCTTGGGGTGGTTTTTCACACAAAATTTTTATATACAGAGTTTGGCAGAAGTAATGCCCTTTTTAAGTTTACCAGCTTACTTCTACCAGACCCTGTATTACAGCTACATAGTCTGACTTTCAAGGTACCACAGCAACAGTCTTACCAAATGTTTTTCCACTGAGTACTGTGTTTTTCCAGGTATAAGACAATACTTTTGTCTAAAATTATTAGACCATCTTATACACAGGGGTAACCCATGTATCAACTTCTTAATGCTGGGTTAGGAAAGTAGGGGTTGTCTTCTACATGGGGGCACCTTATACATGGAAAGATACGGTAATATGAGTCACCAAGAAGTTTCCTTGCAGCTTAGCATATCCTCAAAGCCATTCTCATACATTGTACATTTTTTTTGTTGCACTTCTGGTACCAATCTTTTTATTATTCAGCTTTAGCTATTTATGCTGCAGCAATAAATTATCCAAAAAACTTGTTGGCTTATAACCACCAGGTTTTATGTCTCCCTGAGCTTCATGTGGGCTGCAGCTCTTGTCCATAGATCTTCTTCATTCTGGGATCCAGGCTGAAGGAGCAGTCCTGCCCGGGAACATAATATTCTTGCAAAAAAAGGAAAGGGTCTGCAGAACCTGGTGATTCCTTTAAAGGCTTCTGCGCAAACATAGCCTACAATACCTCTGTTCTCATTCCATTTGGCAAGTGGGAGTCACATGGCCAAAGTTGATCTCTAGGGTGGGTATGTGTAATCCTCTCAAATAGATGAAGAGTAACTAATTGGAACCACAATACCCACCAAATAACCTCTTCATCATCCTTCAAGAAGCATCTCAATATGTTATCTCCTTAGCGTCACTCTGTGAGGACACTCTCTGCCCTTTCTGTTCGGTAGCATATTTTTTTAAATTGTGACATGCAGATATTTGAGGACAATATACTGTCTCCCCCCTTCTGCTCAGTGAGCCCTGTAGGGACACAATTACCCCTTATTTTTATTCTATTTTCCCAGTAATGAGCACAATCCCTTGGACCTAGTATGTTGTTCTATTAATGTTTACTTTTAAATAGTCATGTAATAATGCTTGGAAACCATAATGAGATCCAAGGGATGTTTGGGAAAAGTTATATGGGGAGAGAGGGAGGAAGACTAAAAACTGAGTTTTATACTTTTAAAGCTAATATGTATATCTACGTATAGATATACATTAAGGAATAAATGTAGACACATGAATTTATAAAGTTTGGGGGGCATATTCAAGGTGGAGACATAAATTTGGCATCATCAGCACATAGATGATGTTTAAAGCTCTGAGACCTGGTGATCTAGGGAGTCAATGGAGAAAGAAATGTTCATGATGTGTTTTTCATTGTTATTTCAATTTCTAACCTGCATGGAGTCAGAAACTCCATTTTTTCCTTGGCCAAGTGCATTGGTATCTCTTTAATGAGTTTCCTTAGAGGTCAATGTTGAGCAACCATAGGTTTCTCATTGCAATGGGAGTTTATACTCAGTCTCAAAACTCTGGTTTCATCCTCTTTGTATCCTTAGGCTTTTCTCAGCATGGGGCTGGGCTGTAGCCTTAGAAAGACCTTCAAAGATCATTCCCTCTCACCTCCAGACTCCTAGTGCATGTGTCATCCCTATCATATGTCTGTCACTCCTGACCCTCATCGTCCCTCATTTATCACGTTCATAGAACGTCCAACTTGGATTGAATGGGCCATAAGAGTCAGGCATGAAGATAAAGGCTCCACATATGTTACTTCATCTCATCCTCTCCACAACCAGAGAGGTTGGCACTGACGCAACATACTGATGTGACATCTGAAGCTCAGAGAGGGTAGGTAATGTGCCTATCATCACAGCTAGTAAGAAGCTGGACTTTAGAATGGTAGCCTGTCAGGGAAGGTTCCACACACCATGCAAGCCACTGCCTCAAACACAAGGAACCCTTGGGAGATGAGTGTTCTGGGAGGAGATACTCCTACCTTTGCAGGTAAAGGAACACACACATAATAGATAAATGACAGATGGATGGATGGATAGATAGATAGGTAGATAGATAGATAGGTAGATAGATAGATAGATAGATAGATAGATAGATAGATAGATAGATAGATAGATAGATAGATAGATAGATAACTAGATAGAGGATGTAGAGATATTTGGAATTAAAAAAAACTCAGTACATAGCTCCCTACTTTCTTAAACAGGGGATGAAGAACAATATAACTTAATCATTTCTTCATACATTTATTTGTTGCACACTCTGTGCCTAACAGTATGTCAAGGGCTGTGTTTTACAAAAATTTATGGACACAGCCAATAGTTTGGTGGTTACCTGAGTATAAGGGGGTAGGAGAGTGGGGGGAGTAGGGAGGGGGCATCAAATATACGGTGATGGAAAGAGAGCTGATTCTGGGCGGTGAGCACATAATGCAATGCATAGACAATGTAATGCATAATTGTACACCTGGAATCTATGTAATTGTTACCAACTAATGTCAGCCCAATAAATTTAAGAATTAAAAAATAATCAATAAAAAAAGAGGTGTGTTGTAAACATATTTCAAATTACTTCTTATCGTCCAAAACTCTTAAGAGTATGTTATGTAGATGAAGAGAGACAAGGAAGTTCCCCATGTTCACTTATATACACATGCAAACATGAAACAAAGAGCATATGATGAGGAATAAGGTCCTTCCTTCTACCGTATTTTCCGGCATATAAGACGACCGGGCGTATAAGACGACCCCCTAATTTTACAGTTAAAACATAGGTTTAGGCCTATATTCGCTGTATAAGACTACCCCCCACTTCCAAGGCTGTAGTCTTATACAGCGAATATAGGCCTAAACCTATGTTTTAACTGTAAAATTAGAGGGTCGTCTTATACGCCCGGTCGTCTTATACACCGGAAAATAAATGTTGAAGACCTTCTAATTTGTAAGGCATGTTTCCCTGCATTCTTTCACTTGATCCTCACCATAATGATCACTATGTTGCTGGTGAAGAAACTGAGGCTTGGACAATTTCCCCACTTTTTTGAACCTATACCCACTGAGGCTGGGGAGCAAACCCAGGTTCCAATCCAATTTCTCTCTAGTAATGTGATGCATATAATACAAAGGTTTCTCCTAGTCCTGAAAACCTCAGGGGGAAGGAGATGCCATGCCCTCCCTCTGCTACCAAGGACCCTGGCTTCTTAGCAGAAATGGAGTCCTGATGTTCATTTTTGCTAAGCTGGGCTATTGGGTTTGGCTGGAGGATGCCTCAGGGAGTGGGGGCAGGCAAGAGAATGTGTCTGCTTTGCAGCTCCTGCCAGCCCTGGAGAGCTAGCGTTTTCCAAAAGAATGCTGGGTTCTCAGAAACACTGTTGATAATGAGGTTGCTCATTTTTAAAATGCTGTAACCAGATATTCTAGGAAAACAGACCCGGTTCCAGGAGTGCAGCCGTGGTGTTTGGGTTGAAGGTTGGAGGTGGTTGGAGGATGAGCTTTCAGCTGCCCAGCTGACCTGCCACCACACGGCGACAGGCCTGCACAATCAGGCCATTGTCGTAACGGTGAAATCCCAGAACTAATCGGAGCCTAACTGGCACCTACTAAAGTGGCCTTTCCCCTCCTGGGAGCCTGGTGAGAATGAAGTGTGAGCATGCATGTGTGCACGAGTGTGTGTGCATGTGTGTGTGCATGCACATGTGTGCATGCAGGGGTTTCGAGTCAGAGGAAACCAGTGCAGACATTATGTGGAGTCCTCTCTAGCCTCAGTCAGACTTGGAGAACAGTAAGAATGCAGCTGGACTGAAGAAGAAAATCTCAGGCCAGCAGGAAGCAGGTTGGCACAGAGCAGTTTTCCAGCCTTGGCGAGGATGCAATTTTCCAGGAGGCAGTTTTGCTTCCAATGTGTCCCATGGGCAGGGCAGGGGGCTCAGCAGAGTAGTATGTGAAGGTCACATGCCACAGATAAGCCCAGCTCTGCTTAGAGGGCCCTCGTTCAGAGCCTAGTGAGTGACTAACAGGTCACCTGAGCCAACCCCCTGCCTTCCAGACCACACTCTTTTCATCACACCTCTCACACCTTGTATGTATTTTCCTAACATTGAAGGAAAAGGGAAATGAATGTTTACTGCATACAATTATGTGCCAGGGGCTTTACTTAATTGATGATGGGAAAACACAGTGTGACAATAGCTGACATTTATGAAAAGCTTACTGCTTGCAGGCATGTGTCTGAGTGTTGGATATACTGATACATTTAACTTACATTTAATTCTCACGAACCCCAAGTGGTAGACTGTGGTATTTTCATTTTACAGACGAGGAGACAAAGGCACACAGAAGGTCACTTGGCTATTAAGTAGAGGAGTTGGGATTCCACCTCAGCCAACTCCAGGGCCCTCTGCTTAGCTCCTGACTAGACCCCCCAGGCTGATGCAGACCACATGCTCTAGCCCCAGCCTGGACACATGGCTTCTCACTGAGGTTGTGCAGCAAAGGGTCTCTGTCTTCTTCCAACTAGCATCCCCTCCAAGGGGCAGAGTCAAAGATGATGTCTGCTTTAGGGCTTGTCTTAGAGCCCCTGAAGACTGTCATCTCTTAGTATCACATTGCCAAGGATTTTAAAGACCTGCCAACGCTTAAAAGTTCACCAAACCCCATGAACCAATAGGCATCTGGGAATGACATTGCTTATATCTTTGAAAATTAAGAGACGTTTTACTCAACAGCTCTATTTGATCTCGGTTCTGCTTCTAATTGGTGCTTAATACTTGTATTCTACAGAATCTAACTTAATAAGTCATTCTTTCAGGAGCTATAAATATGAACTGGTATAACATGTACCTAGTTCTTGAGATAATAATGGGCTAGAGTGAAGAAAGAAACATCTTTATGAAACACAGACTTGATCATGGTGACTTCTAGCTTACAACGTACCTGTTTTTGTTGTTCTGTTTTTGTTTTGAATGCTTGTTTTTAATGTATTTTTGTTTCTCATTCTCTATCTCGCCAGCTTTACTGCTCTCTGCATCTCTGCCTCGAGGATCCCAGGCACAGAATCTCAGGGCACAAGACCGCCTCAGGGGGACTGCACCTTTCTTTGCACATCAAGCTCCCTGAATACACTCTCACAGGCCTGCCACCGCATCTCCTCTACCTGGCTAACTCCTGCTGGTCTTTAAAAATGCCATCACCTCCACAATCGCTTCCCTGCACCCTGTCTTCAAGGTCAGGCACACTTCTGGGGGCTCCTGCCATATCCTGTATCTACTACCTGTCCCATAGCACCTGCCCCTGCTGACAGTCATTGCTAGACTCCTCCTGTCACTGTGAATTCCTTGAGGCAAAGACTGTGTTCCCTCTACTCTGTGTCCTTGGAGTCTGACAGCATGCCTGGCACACAGCAGATGTTCAGCCATACTTAGTGAGGAATGATCCATGTTTATAAATCCATTGCCTACGTAGAGACTATTTCAGAGTTTGGAAGGGCCGTGGTATGTGAACCGGGCTTCCAGGTAAGATAAGGTGTTTGCAATGATACACAAAAAGGGGCTTCATTAAACAGATTAGTATGATTAGCTTGAGCTCAGGCTTTGCTTCGATTTTTGATGTTGCAGGGCACCATGGTACAACGATGAGCACCAGAAAGCACAGAACTGATGTTAAGCATTTGGGAGACAGAAATAAAGATGGACTGGCTCACACCAACGTGCATACATGCAGAATGCACATGAGCTGCACATGCAAACACTGAGCCATCATGGAAATAGACTCTGTCACTATTTACATAGCTGGACAGGTAGGCAGACAGATATCGTTTATTTTTACATATAGTCACCCAGAGGAAAGTCTTGAACTTAGTTTTAACATTGAAAACAGTGACAATAATTAGCCAACTCGTGAGTCAGAGCCATGTTTGTACAATTCCTGACAACTATAATCACATATTTGTTTGAATCGAGTTCTCACAGTTTATTGTACATATTACCCCACTCCAGAGTATGGATTTAGGTTTCAAAAGCTCTTGTTAACTTTTGGAGACTCCTCTGGTCTAGTTATTGTTCTTGGTTCTTTGATTCCCTACTGAGTACTCCCTGTATTTCTCCTTTCATGGATAGAGTTAGTGTGTCCATGGGGAGGGGGACCAAGACAGGACTGATCCAGATAGAAGAGGGACAGAAGGTTGTCACACCATTCTTTCTGGAAGTAAAAAATTAGAAGTAGAAAAGGAGTATGTAAGTGTGTGTGTGTGTGTGTGTGTGTGTGTGTGTGTGTGTGTGTGTAAGAAAAACCAGGATTGGGAAGCCCAGACCCCCTCCCTCTGCCTCCCTGGCCTTGGAAATTTGGTCTCAAATGCAGCTGGCATTTACTTCTTATACACTGAGCCTCGTGACCTTGGCTGGTACCCACGTCTAAACTGCGTTGATGGCATCCAAATAGCTAATTTGGTATTGGAAAGGATGGGGGGGTGGGGGCAGGTAGGAATTAAGGAATGGGGAGGAAAATAATATCCCAAACTGAAAAAGTTAAATTTCCTGCCAGGTGGCTTCCCAATCATCCAGCAGCTTTATTCAAGGCTTTGAAGTCTCGAGCCAGCAGTTCCAGATCTGTAATATTTACCCTGCAGTCTCCAAAAACAAAAGCTGACTGTGTTCCTTGAAGCCAATCTCACCAGCATTTCAGGATGACAGATGGGAGAGGCTGGAAAGGAGTTGTTGGATGACCTGGAACTCCTCAACTCCTCAGTAAGTTTTTGTAACGGTTCAGCCTCTCTCTCTTTCTCTCTCTCTTGCTCTCTCTCACTCTCTTGGTATATGTAACCCTTTCACACTTGTTCCATCAATTCCTGCCTCCCCTCCAACCCAATCACTTGTCGCATTCTTCAGAATGTCAGAACTTACCCTTAAATAGGAATAGCTAACTCAAATCTAAATTCCTTTAGCTCAGTACTTGAACTCTGCTGTTTACACCCATGGACTAAACAAACAACAACAACAAATGGTGAAACCATTCTGTGTGTCCAGCAGAATCTCTATTTAGCTATAGACTTATCCAGGACAGACCTTGGAGTGGGGAAATGGGTGAGGGAGTTTAATACAAGGAGTTGGTCGCACATGTGATGAAAAGAAGAGAGCAGTCAGCGATCAGCATCAAAGGAAGTCCTCCGCTTTGGGGAGGGTTTGAAGGGGCCATGGGAAGGGGTGGTGGTGCTACCAGAGCCCAGAAGCTGGGACTATCTGGAAGACAGAGTCACAGAAGGAGTGCTACTCTGTGAGAATCAGGCCTAGAAGCGAGGGCCTATCTACTGGAAATACCAGCTGTCATAGAGAGAAAAATGCCCTGGTTTCTCCCCTTCACCCATCTCCAATATTCTACTTGTGCTTCCCATTAGCCAAATCTGGCCAGAGCCAGTATCCTGTGATTCACAGTGGGACAGCAGGGGGATGGATCAGATCAGAGAGCAATCAGGAGAGTGACTGATACATGAGACCTACTTAGAAAAAGCGGTCAAGTAGGGTCACTCTGAGAAACCACAATGTAAGCTGAAAGTAGCTAAACCAGAAGATGACCATCAAGGAAGAAACAGAGGGAGAACATTCCTGGAAAAAGAAACTGCACTAGAAAGTTCCTGAAATATTCAAAAGCTCTACCTCTTTTGGGGTGGGAGGGTGGGGGAGGGGCTCACCTAAAGCCAGCGTGGTCGCTCACAATGATCAGATTATTTGGCAAATCAGAGTAGGAGGTTGGACACATGGGTCCTCTTCCACAGCCATATGCTGGGTGACGAACCACAATGGAAGCAAGCCTCAGACCAAAATTCACCCAATGCCCACACATTTACTAGTGATCACACAGAAAGACAGCCCCACAACCTGCTGGGTCCTCAGAGCACCCCACAGGTGAACCCTGAGGGAGAGGCAATGATATTCTGAGAGTAACACAGGTGGAGGCCAGTAGAATTCCAGCCCATGGAGGTCGCTCAGAAAGCGCTGGCTTGCTGGGCCTGCCACCTGTACTTTGTTGATGCAAAGACAGAGGTGCTACATGACCTTCGAGCCAATCAAGTATCTTAGACAGCACCCATTTCATCCATGAAAAATCATTTGTCCCATTTCTCATACTGATTAATATGCCTTGCAATGCAGATTTAGAAATCAATGTTTAAATCACTTGCTGAGGCCATTTCTGGAGCGTGGGTTCTTGGTTAGGGTGATTTAAATATTACCTAAGTGTCCGCTAGAGTGTGGATGGAAGCTGACGTGCCTACTCTGTGATCATGTACGTCACACTGTTTATACCAAAGTGTGGTAAGGTTAATTACAGACAACACAACAGAAGGGATAAAAGATGCCTTTTCTGCTGGCAAAGAGGAAAGTAGACGGAGACCAAGATGCAGAAGTTGGGAGGGGTTGAACCTTATAAACCATCTTAAAGAGATTGCACTTGATGCAAACTGTGTGGAAGGGCTTTAAACATAATCCGAAGTTGGTTTTTAAGAGCTCATGCTAGGGGAAGCTGGGATGGCTCAGTGGGTTAAGCACTCACTTTGCAACGCCGGGGACCGAGGATCGAATCCCAGCCCCAGCCCGTGCGGACCCATATGCTGAACTGGGGAGTACCCCCAATTCAGTTCTCTCTCTGTATCTGTATCTCTTCTCTCTCTCTCTCTCTCTCTCTCTCTCTCTCTCTCTCTCTCTCTCTCTCTCTCTCGTCAAAAACAATTTAAAAAAATGTTTAAAAAAAAAAAAAAAGAGCTCACACTGGCTGCTTGAGAATGGATTAGAGAGGACAGAGAGTGAAAGCAGAACATTCCAGGAGTTTAGATAGAGGTACTGGCATCCACCCAACTTGGTGGCAGTGCTGATGGGAGAAGGGAGAGAGGTGAGCTGTGCTTTAGACATGGGAACACAGGGGCAATGATTACATGAGAATCTGAAACGGTAGTAAAGGAGAGTTTGGAATGAAGGATAACTTTCATTTTAGCAACTGTATCTGATTATAGAACTGTAGAATATTATACTAAGATAGAGGAGACTAAGAGGAAAAGATTTGTTCATGAAGTGAAAAAAGGAGGTAAAAGAGGGGTTGCATTTTATACTTAAAAGCAAGGAACAGGGGAAGCCGGGATGGCTCAGTGGGTTAAGTGCTAGCTTTGCAGCCCCGGGGACCGAGGATCAAATCCCAGCCCCAGCATGTGTGTGGGACCATATGGTGAAATGGGGTGTGCTTCCCATGGGGGAGGCCCCCAGCTCAGTTCTTGCCCCCCAGTTGGTCCTTGGCTTGAAGGACCATTCCTCCCATGCGGGACGCCCCCAGCCCAGTTCCTGCCCTGAGCGGTCTACCTGTATGGAATGAGACAATGTTGAAAAACTGATGACATACAACTATGGAGTCTGCTCTGGGTCCTCCCACTTCTCCCTGTCTCTGTCAAAAAACAATAAAATCATTTTAAAAAGCAAGGCACATGCGCATGTCTTACTTATCTTTGTCTACCAGCGGGGCCTTGGTGTGTGCTCAGTACATGCCTGAGGAATTCAAAAGAATAGATGTATCTTTGTCACTGATCTTAGTGTTCAACCTCTAAATGCATCAGACCTCTTTCCGAATATACTATGGGTTGGAGAGAGGCCAAAAGAGATCTGTATCTGTGTATCATTTTTACAGAGGGAAGATATCTTCTTGCTATCATTCAGAAAAACAGTATTCTCTTTCATGTATTCCTTTATATTTCACATAGAAAAGAGAGGATAGTATTCCATGGTATACTTAATTTTGAACACACAGTTTCAGAGTTTTCAAGAAAGAAAAATATACTGGAAGTCTCCAAAGTAAAAAAGTAAAAAATAAAATTATCCATGCTATTGTTCATAAGAGTGGACTTCCCAGGGCTCGCGTATTACATTACACAGCATACCTTTCACCTGGGAAGGGAAATAGACACAGTCCATTACCAGAAAGAAAGCTTTACTGTGATTAGATTATGCATAATCATGAAGTCCAGAACATGGAACAAAATATGTTACTATAGTCTCCCATTAAATCAAGAATCTATCCATGATTAAAGTTGAGCCCAGGGGAAGCCGGGATGGCTCAGTGGGTTAAGTGCTCACTTTGCAGCGCCGGGGACCGAGGATCGAATCCCGGCCCCGGCCCGTGCGGACCCATATGCTGAGCTGGGAGCTCCCCCAGTTCAGTTCTCTCTCTGTCTCTGTGTGTGTGTGTGTGTCTCTCTCTCTCTCTCTCTCTCTCTCTCTCTCTCTCTGTCAAAAATAAATAAATAAATAGATAGATAAATAAATATTAAAAAAAAAAAAAAAAAGTTGAGCCCAATATGTCCCCGAGGCTCCTGGTAGCCTGTGCAAAACAAAACAGGTTCAGCTCCAAAATCTCATTATGACATCGAAGGGGGCATAGCATTTTGGAAAGAAAACAAGGAAGTATTTGCTTTACTGAGCATGAGGCAGCAGGGAGCAGTGAACAACCCAGTATCGGTCAGCAACTCTCCACTCTGCTGGCTGTGACCCTCCAGACAGCTGTGGTCTTCACTGAGGGTCAAGGGCATCATGCTTTACTACAGAACAGGGCTCAGCAAAACAGACCTGGTGTGATGCCATCAGATCCAATGATAAAAGCAAGAGATCCGGAACGCACTGTCTGGTGGAGGCTACGAGCCCCTGGTGGCTTGAGATGTGACTGGTCTGAATTGAGATGCGCTGTAAGTTTAAAATATACACCAGGTTCAGAAGCCTCTATACAGCAAAAAAAGGGGAAACATCTTGCTAACAGTTATGTATTGATTATGTGTTGAAATGATATTTTGAATGTATTAGGTTAGATAAAATATACTATTAAAACTGTCACCTGATTCTTTGTTTGTTTGTTTGTTTGTTTTTAAGATTTATTTTATTGTTTGAAAGAATAGGAGAGAGAGAGAGAAAGGGGGGAGGGACCAGAGCAGTCTTTGCAGTTGTACATCATTAGCTGTGACCAATGAAACCATTCCACACAGGTGGATGTGGGGCCACGAGGGGTGGGGACCGAACCAGGGGCCTCCCACTCAGAAGGTGAGAACCTTCACCACCATCCTGGTAGTTACCAGTTGCACCGCAGTTCAGCATATGGGACTGCATAGGTGGTAGCCAGCAATCAACCCCCAGACCTCATGCTTGTGAGGCAAGTGCTCAACCACTGAGCTATCCTGGCATCCTCTATTTTAATTCTACATTATATTGTCTGTGTACTGCTTTATGTGCTCACCAATCCAGAGTCAGTTCTCTTTTCATCACCATATATTTGATCCTCTATTTTACTTATAAAAAAAATTATGGCTATGGAAACTGAATTCATATACGTGGTTCACATTTGTGTCTTGTGTTATATGACTTACTATTGGTTAGTGCCACACTGGAGGCATGATCTTGCCATTTCAGGTTGGGTATGTTCCTTTCTCTCCCCACCCATCCCTTCCTCGTCCATAAACTGAGGAATCCTCATGTCCATCTACAAGAGTTAAGTGCACTGGCTTGTAGAATATGTTAACACAGTGTTTGACACGCAGTAGGGTCCAAGAAACGCCTTTCTTCTCTATTTCTCAGCCCAGAAGCTTCTCATTCATGCTGAAAGTAGAGAAATGAGATTCTGGCTCCTAAACAGCCCTGGTGAAAACTCTGCCCATGCGCCTCCGTCCCCAAGGTCTGGGGCTGTTTCCTTTGACTTCAGGAAGCGCAGTTCCCTCTGATTTCAGTGTCTCTAGACAGATAACTCTGGTCCCTGTGGAAGAGCCAGCGTGATGGCAGAGAGGGCCTGTTTATAGAAGACAGGGGCCAAACACTACTCAAGAACTTTGTTTAAAATTCTTTGTGTAACCACACAGCTCTGTGTTTGGATTTGCTGCTCTCATTAAATAAATATCTGGACAGTCTTCAGGGATCATCCCAGATATGTGTGACCAGGGTTTTTAAGATAACGAACCACCCTTTTGAGTCAAACTCAGCAGCTTCCCAAGTCCATTCTCACGAGGCTTCTAAGGATGGCCAAGAGGGGTCAGTGGGGCTGCTGTGCAGTTCTTCCCAACAAAGTCAAGAGAAAGGGACCCTTGTAAAGTTAGGCGCAAGGCCCTGCTAGTCAGCACCGTGCAGAAATGTTTTATGGACAGCGTTTAGGTCAGTAAGAAGGCACAGAGAAAAGAAGGTCAACGATGTTAAGGTCTGGAAGGACACAACTGAAGAAAGCAAGAACATCTTGTGAATGTGAAGTTGTTCAACACTCAGCTTCATGGCTTCAGTGAACACGGGCCAATTATTTATGACTAGCACAGAAACATAACTGTGTTTTGTGTTAATTAAATAATTTGAAACGCTGAGGTCACAGGAGTCTTTGAGTATCTAAATGGGCTCTCAGCTAATTGAAGCCACTTTCAATTCAAACATTCTTAAAGGGAGAACTCAGACAGAGGAGAAATAGAAACAAAATATTTAGGGTAAAAGAATCCTCTTTTTTTTAATTAATGGTAATTATTTTTTAGGGTAGTTTTAAGTTTATTGAGAAACTGAACAAAAAGTATACAGAGTTCCTATATACTCCCTCCCACACACAGTTTCTCCTTTTTTTTAACATCTTTGCATTAGTGTGGAACATTTGACAATGTGAACACATTACTATCAACTAAAGTTCGAGCTGACATTAGACTTCAGTCTATATTGTACACTTCTCTGGGTTTCCCACCAATACAGTAGGATACAGAATAGTTTCCCTGTCCTAAAAATTCCCTGTGCTCCACTGATTCCAATCCTCTCCTCTCTCCCTACCCTCAAACCACTGATCTTTTCACTGTCTCTACAGCTTTGCCTTTTCCAGAATGTCACATCGTTGAAATCATACAGTTTATAACCTTTTTATACTGGTTTCTCTCACTTAACCATACGCGTTTAAGATTCCTCCAGGAAGACTCTAAAAACATCAGGGAAATTGTGCCTTTCAAGCGATGAGGAGAATGAGAACAAACGAAGGCAAATTTTCGGCTGAACTATTGCTTTTGGCTCCCGGCAGCTGAAAGACATGAAGAACTCACTCTGGAGGAGGAGATCCAGGATAAAAGGAGTACAGTGATCCCTCATTTTTCGCGGTTAATGGGGACCAGAACCTTCCGCGAAAGCTGAAAAACCGCGAAGTAGGATTTGCCCCTAGGAATTTTCGTGTATGCGGGTACAAGAATGTTTTAAATATGTAAACAGTATTCATACTTTACTCATTTAAGACAAAAATGGCAACAGTATACGTATTTACTTAAACGTGTCAGTGCTAATTCATAAGGTGAATGACAAAACCTTATACAGTCATAAACATGAATCAACATTGCTTTCTGAGAGAGGCGAAGAGGCTTGTGTGGGTGGCGGAGGAGAGGCTCTCACGTGACTCGTAGCAGCGTTAGGCTCACTCGGAGACGCTTCTGCTGGAGGCGCTGACGGTAGAGCTGGGGGCTTGACCTTGGAGAGAAACAGGGTGATGGGTAGTTGTTGTCTTTGTTTTTTCTTTTCCTTCAAAATTCCCCTGTACAAGGACAGAACCCCGTCAACGCGATGGCTGAACTCGACAGCTCGAACCATATTGTCATCAATGTCTTGTGCAAATTGTTGCATCGCTCTTGCCATGTTGCACAATTGTTGCAGATTCTCCAGGGTAAGGCCACGCTTTTCAGTT
>PVKE010041966.1:0-13947 GCA_004027555.1 Craseonycteris thonglongyai | reverse complement strand
GGGGTGCAGGGATACACGGGGTGCAGGGGCTGGGGGTGCAGGAGGACAGGAGGTGCATGGGCACGGGGGTATAGGATTGGGGTGCAGGACAGAGGTGGGCCTTCCTGCAGGGAGAACTTAGCTTCTTAGGAAAACAGCCTTGGGGACAGGAGTTTATTCTAGAACGCGGCCTGCGTGCACATGACCCCACACCCGGTGGTCCCACACTGCACCCTGTTTGCGCCTCACCTCGCATTTGCCCCGAAGGCCGGTCTCCTGCAGCCGGGACCAGATGCTCTGGATGCGGCCGGCGTGCTCTGGGTGGCTGTTGGTGTTCCCGCACGTGCACTGGTGCTTCAGCATGAGCGTGTCGTACACCAGGCCTGGAGAAGGCAGGGGTGGCAGCCGTCAGATCCACCAGGGGCCTCAGCGGCAGGCTGCCCCCCACCTGCCCAGAGAGCCACCCACCACTCCCCTGGGCGCAGGTGTGGGCTAACAGAACATCCCACCACGCAGGGGTGAGTCGCTAAAAAAAGAGAATGTCACAGAAGTTCAGAGAAGTGAAAGCCTAGAGGAGCCGAGTGGCTCCCGCTCACAGCGCAGCCCAGCGGTCCAAGCCCACAGCTCCTGGGATGGGTGCAGGCGGAGGGAGACCCGAAAAGGAGGACCCAGCTCCATCGGGCTACACGCGCTGAGAGTGGCGCTGACTCCAGGAAATGAGATTTGGGTCCTAGAATCTGAGCCATGTGCCAGGGCCCAGCTCTGTGTCCCGCAGTCTGGCAGATGGAGCTGGTCCAAGCTCCTCGCCTGCACAGCTGAGGTGGGTACGGGGAACGCTGGCAGGTGCGCGCGGTGCAGGTATGCTCACACACCCTGCACGCACTACCCAGGTCTGCACAGTGAGCCCGCCCTCCGGGAGCCGTGGAGACAAGAAGGCCACTGCAGGAAGGGAACCCAGGGGCATCGGAACCGGCCTGGGCTGTGCTGTCCAGGGAAAGGGCGGCACTCCCAGCCCAACCAAAGTGGCCGACGTCACGCTCAGGAAGGTGCCGTGAAGGCGGATGCGTCCTGCACGTGTGCAGACGAGACTAGAGAAAGGGGAAGGGGTGGCCACCAGTGACACCTGCCCCAGCACTGCCTGCGGTCACCTCACAGGCTCGGTCTCCTGGGGTCCTGGCAATGGCAAGGCCGGGTGGGGGGGGTGGGGGGGCAAACGCCCTCGGCAGGCAGGTGGGGAGAGCTGAACAAACAGAGGGACCAGAGTCAGGTAAACCTGCAGCTGCTACCTGCACGCAGGATGCTGGAGGTGGAGGCACCATCAACATCGCTGGGGACAGGGCTGGCCACACCCGGCCTCAGGGTGTGAGGACTGGCACCTCCCACTCAGTCCCCTCGCACTGGAGGTCTCTGGGACCAGCTAGTCTGTGCGGTGGTACTTGTGGTAAAAGCAGCAGGTTGGGGGTGGCTTATGAGCCCCAAACACAGAAACGCACGGCCAGCGTGTGAAGACGTGTGGGCAACACAGGCAGACGCAGTGAGAGCACCCAGTGTATAGCGGTGACCTGTACATGTGTTTGCAGGTCCACCCCAGACGTCGCTGGTGCGACTGATAAGGTCAGGCCACGCCAAGCAGCGCCGTGGCAGGACAGGGGCTGAGACCCGAGCTTCGGCCCCCGCGCCCTGCCCAACGTGCCCCGCCCTCTGCCCACCACGCCCCACCACCTCACCCTGCCCGCCGCGCCCCCCGCTGCGTCCCGCCCCGCCCCCGTGCCCTGCCCTGCCCTGCCCTGCCAGCTGCACTCCAGCCCCTGCCCACCGCGCCCTGCCCGCCCCTTACCTGTGGTAAACCTTGGCTTGCTGGGCGGCTCCTGCACAGCTATGGGGAAGGTGGCAGAGGCCGGCGAGGACTGTGCCCGCGACAGAGGCCGGTGGCTGCCAAAGGACACAGGGATGCCGGCGGCCTCCATGGAGGCCTGGTAGTTCCTCAGCTGGTGAATCCGCTGCTGCTCCAGGAGGAGCGCTTGCTGGGGGCAGGGGAGAGACAGTGTTCTGTGTTTCAGGGAAACCGCCCCACTCGCCCAGCAGCGTTGCGATGGGCCAGAGCCCCTGGGGCGGCTCCCCCTGCAGGCTGGCCTCCTGGCCGGCCGCTGTCTCAACCAGGTGCTTGGTCTACACACCAGAAACTTGGGTCGCAGAAAGGAAATGCTAACGCTGCTTCCTCCACCCCCGCCCCCTTTCCTGGTCCCTCACTGTCACCTGTCCTCACTCCAGGACAAGGACCACAGAACCAAAGAGGCCGCGTGCCATTGAGAAGCCCAGGGCCCACCAGCCAGGGTGCTGGGGCGGGGAGGGTGTGGAGCCCGAGGAGGAGGGTCCAGACGGACACTCCCCAGGACCTCCCTTAGCCATCTTTCCACGAAAGTAACCCGAGTAGAAAGGGGTAGGTTAAACACCTATCTCCATGAAAATGGTGTTTCAGAAACTATGTTTCTATGTGAAGAGCTGGCTTCTGAAAGAGCACAGAACATGGGTCTCAGCCGCTGGGGCAGGAGCGGGGCAGGTGCCAGGCCCTCCCTGTGGCCGGAGCCAGCTTGTCACCGCTCCTCCCTCTGCTCTGAGCATGTGGAGGAATGCACCAGGGACGTGCCTGGAAGGGGCCATGCAGGCAGATGGGGGAGGGGCTCGGACCTGGGGCCACAGTGGGGGAAGTGCTGGGTCTGGGGGGTGTGGGCAACTCAGCCGGGGCCCTGGGGCCCCGAGGGAGGTGGGCCCCTGGGGACGCCTCAGGACAGAAGCTGAGGTGACCATCCCATAGGAGCACCGGTCCTCCCCAAGGCTGGTCCTGAGACTCAGAGGAAGGAATGGCTGGAGGTGCCGCTTTACGGGCCCGGTGCCGAGAAAGCGGAGGTCTCTGTCCCTGTGACCCCACCTCTAGTCATGCCTTAGTTTTTATAAACAGGTCTTGTCATTCTGGAAGGCTGGCAATCCTGGCCCCTGGCTGAGAGGCAGGGTCCATCCCTGTGCTGCAACCGCGGTGGCCAGAGGCAGAAAGGAGCAGAGAGGAAGAACCCGAGACCTGGGAGGCCCTGGGCAGAGGCTGGAGTCAGAATGCACGCTCGCCCCGGGCTCCCTGACTCCAGGGCTCGTGCCAGCTCCCAGCCGCCTAAAACCAGCCAGCACCTGTCCCTGGTGCACGAGGTTTACACGAACTGAATGTACTGTCTTCCATCTACAATGCAGATCATACCCCTGAGGGGAGCCGGGCTCGTCATTCTCCAAGAACACAGAATGTAAGTGTCTCTAGCTGCCTTGGGCTTGGAGTCCAGGCTACTTCTCTTAAGTCAATGCTGACCACTTTATTATCTATAAGGCACTGGCCCTAAGCACTTACACAAGTGCCTCCCAATCCCGCCCTTGCGCACTCGTAACACGCTGAAGTTCAGCTGTAACAGGCCTGTCGGGGCGGAAGTGCGACCGAGCGGCCTGGTCAGCCAGGAGGCATGGCTCCCTGGTGCCGGAGGCTCTCCGTTTTCCTTGAGGGCTGGCTGCCCTGTGCTGGGCAGCTGGGGCTCAGTGCTGGGTGCTAATGAGGCGGCTGGGAGATCAGACCCAGGCCCTGAGAAATGAAAGCACCATGGGCAGGCAGCTCAGTGCCCCACCCGCAGGGCGGGGGACGTGATGCCAGCCCAGAGGCCTCCACAGAGCTCTAAGCCCTAACCTGTGTCACAGGCAGAGCCCTCCCACCATGGCTGCAGGACGTGGGGGAGCGGCAGGGGCACCCCAGTGCTGCTGGAGCCAAGGGGGCGCAAGCTGGGCAGCCAGCACCCATCAGTCTGGCGAGGAGGGAGGGTGGGCGGGGCCTGGGCCTCCTCCCCAGACGCAGCTGCCCTGCTGGCGGCCGCAGCCTGAACCCCTGCGTGGGAGCCCTGGGCTCTCGTGGGCTGTGTATCAGGTACAAGAGGCGCCACTGTGGCCACCGGGCTTCTCGCACGGGCCTTCTGACTCCCTGGCCGCTGGCTGTCCTCGGTTTTGTTGACCTGACACTTATTTCCACTGTAAGTTAACACATCACTCATCCGATGTATTCGCCAGCCTCTCGTGAGTTCGGTGACTGTGTGTCAGGGCCCAGGACGCTTGCTTACTGGCTCTGGGAACCTGGGCCCTGGGTCTGCAAGGCTGGTCACTGCGGTCTTTCTGATCAGTTAAGAAATTAGTCTTCCCCAAACCACCCCTTGGGTTTACATTAACGCACAGTCCCCGGGGGTCTGGGGCTGGAAAGCCGGTGCAGAGGCCCACGGTGGACCAACGGCCAGTCTCTCTGGTGCAGCAAAGGCCACGCAGACATGGAGCCACAGCCACCGCCCACACCACCCGCTGAGCGCCCCTGCCCGAGGGCCGAGGTGGCCCCTGCGCTTCTCCCCTGCCCTGCCCAGCCCCTGCCCTCTCCCACCTGCGGGCCTGACCCTCGGAGTCACCTGTCTGAAGAGCAGCTCCTGCTCAGTGGGCGGACGCTGGCCAGGCTCCGCCTCCCGCACTGGCTCCACCTCCTCACCGTCGCTCTCCAGGGGCTCCTGCTTGACCTGCACGCCGGCCAGCAGGTGCTCACTCTGCAGGGAGAGCCGGTCCAGGTAGGGCTCCTCCAGGAGGGCCTGGTGCTCCCGGAGCTCCTCCTCCGTCTCCTCGGGGTGGCTCTCCGGCTGCCGGGCCGGCTCGCTGGGCTTGGGCATGATCTGCAGAGAGGACAGGCGAAGCAGCTGAGGTCTAAGAGTGTGACCGATGGCTCATCGCTACCTGGGCGTCAGAAACCGGTGCCCTCGTCCTGTGTGGAGGCAGGGGCTGCGGGCGCCGTCCACGGGGTGAGGAAGCAGAGCCGGGCTCGGGGAAAGGGCAGACCTGTATCCGGTATGCGCCAGGTAGCACAGGTGTCCGGGCAAGAGGAGCCCTGAGTCCCAGGTGTCAGCCCACACGGGGTGGGAAGGGGAGGCGGACGCCCCCAGCCCCACCTGTCCTGAGAAACTCCTCACCTGGAGCAGAGGACAGTGCTGGGTGCCCCTGTGGGCTCTCCCCTCAGCTGACTATGCCCTCCCCGCCCCCCGCCCCCAGAGGCCCAGCTCTGAAGTGGGCAGTGCTGGGGACACACAGACCAGGCGGTGCTGGGGTGGAGGCCAGGCGGTGACAGAACTGAGGATGTTGTCACAGAGGAGTAAAGACAAGGCCACATGAACGTGAGCAGGGACAGCGCACGAATCCCTGCTTCCCTCCAATGTCCTCTAAATTCCCAAACCACAGAGAGAGACGTCAAGAACCGGGTGAGGAACCCCACGTGCCTGTCCCCTCGCTACACCAGCTAGGAGGGCACAGCTACAGGCAGGGGCCAACCTCTCCCTCGCTAACCAACTTGAGGGCCAGCGGTGGCCAGTGACCCAGCCCAGCGCCCGGGACAGCACACCTCTGCCCCACGTTCTGGCATCGCCTGCTCCCCACCGGCAGGACCGCCACCGACAGACTAGTGACCGTCTGCTGCGTGGTTCCCTCAGGGGCCTAGCAACGTGGCTTAGGGGCTTTCTTGGTCTAATGTGGGCCCAACCTCAGATCACACGCTGTGTTCCCGTGACCTGTCCCAGGCTGCATGTCCCAAGGGTCCGACCAGTGACTGCACAGTGCTCCTGGACCAGGTGCCACGAGCCCGCCCCCTCCAGTCCTGGGAGGTGCCCACGGGTGTGCCCGCCCATCAGGGGCCTTGGGCTTGGTGTGCGCCTACCCGTGTCTGTGCTGACGGCTGGTGGGCGGTGGGTGGTGGGTGGTGTGGGCGGCCCCATGGGGCAGAGCTGGCTGCGTCTGCTCCATCCCATGGGGTGCGCTGGGCGGCCTCACAGGGTCCTGGTCAGCGCCCTGGGGCACTCTGCCCCCCGACTCGCCCTCCTTCCTCCTGCAGCTCCACTTTTGGGGAGCACCCTGAGGTCCCACAGGCCTGGCAGTGGCATGTGGGAGCTGCAGCTCTCAGAGGGAGGGGCACGGGTCAGCGGCCTGGGGAGGTGAGGGTCCCTCCAGAGGCGCAGAGACAGCGGGGCTCCCACGAGAACCTGGCTCTGGCAGACGGCCCTGCAGGCCCAGGGGGAGCGCGGGGCAGGACCCCACGCTGCCGCCAGCTCCCTGGCGCTCACTTCACATCCCCAGGCCCCGAGAGGCTCCCGAGCGTGGCCTCAGGACAGAGGATGCCTGGGCGGGCTGTCACCAGGGCAGCGGCCTCCCTGTGATGCAGGCACCTGAGCAGCAGCCTCCTGGGGCCGAGGCCACAGATAGGCCTCTGTCTCTGGCACCACCACACAGATCAGCCCCCCCGGTGTCGGCTGTGGGCAGGGCTAGGGTGGGAGGGGCCGCAGGCGAGTGCTGTGGGGGGGACGCTGGCCGGGGGCAGCAGTGAGCTGGACGGCAGACCAGCCCTGTCTCCCAGGGGCCTTCTGGCCCTGAGGAGCCTGCTCTCATCAATTAAAGCAGGGGTCTCCAAACTTTTCAGCCCGCGGGCCGCATTAACTATCAAACAGCAGTTTGGGGGCCAAATACACACTCGAGGTCCAAATAAAAAAGAATCAAAACATAGATGTTGTTTTTAATTATTTATTTAATATTATTTTATTCAGATAAAAAGGTCTCCACGGGCCAGATGAGAGGGCCTAGTGGGCCGCATTCGGCCCGCGGGCTGTAGTTTAGAGACCCCTGAATTAAAGGCAAGCACACACGGAGTTCTGCATTTTGAAGAACACGTTTTCTAAAAGCCAGACTGAGTTTGGGGCCAAAACCAAACTGGTAAACAGGCCAAATACTTGGCCGTGCTCATCACTAGACCACCCAAATAACCGAGTCCCCATTTTCATATTCAAAAGTGGGCTGCTGGGTTAAAGGGGTATAGCCCGGCCCCAGCCCCATGGGCCACAAGCTCCGGTGTGAGCTCAGCAGCTGCTGACAGAGCCACCAGCCCCAGCAAAGCCGCCTGCAGCCATCCAGGAGCCTTCGGACCTGCTTTAGCAGAGAAAAGCACTCTGGCCTTTGCACATGCTGCCCACGTCACACAGACCACCAGCCCAGGGCGAGGCCCCCGCACTCCCTGCAGCGGGCAGCTGGGTCGCTCTGGAGTTCCGAGCCCCACCCCCCTTCTGAGAGGCACATGCTCCCCATTGTCCTTCACTAAGCACTGCGGTGAGTGAGGGACCGGGTTGCGCAGAGTGGCAACAGCTGGAGGAGTGCAGCGCTGTCAGCTCCGACCACGGCAGAGGGCCCGGCCCCGAGGCAGCCAGAAGAGCACAGACACATCTAGTCACTGCCGCTCCTCCTGTAAATCAGTCCCTGACGGTTCCCAGCTTCTCACTCGTTCTGTTCCAGAACGTGTCCCATGTGAACAGGTGTCTCCTACCCTGGCACTCCGACAACGACCTCATGAAGCTGAGACGCCCACGCAGATGTGAGGATGGCTGGGAAGAGCCATGGCGTCAGGGGCCGGGCACACCTGGCAGTGCCTGTCTCGCCCACTGTGTATGGGCTGTGCTGTCAGCCTGTGGAACCCGTGGGGCTCAGGGGGGTCTGGGGTGGGGGCAGGGAGCCTGCTTCCTAGTTTCCAGGGGGGACAAGGCCTGCGGTCTGGGGCAACTCATCTCAAGCATGTGTCCCACGGCCCTGGCATTGGAACACAGGGGCGGGGGCGGGGCAGAGCTGCACGGAGGAAAGCCGCTTATGGCAGCCCCTGCCCTGGCCATCCATGAAGTCAGGGCCTGTGGACCCTGCAGGGGCCAAGCCAGGTGCAGTCATTTCCCGAGCGACACTCACACGGCCACTGCAGCCACTGCCATCGGCTGGCACCACTCCAGGCACTGTGTCTGCCAGGGAATAGCACAGACCCTATCCTTGTGGGCTGGCATCCAGCAGGGCAGCAGACACAAACATGCCTGTGAGCAGTGGGCCCTGGTGGTGCCAGGCAGGAGGGCAGGCAAGACGAGGGGGCGGGGCAGCAGTTCTAACTGGGGCGACACTGGGCCAAGACGTGAAGGAGCGGAGACCAGGGCGTGTGAGGGCGGAGGGGCTCCTCTGAAAGTTGATCTCCACCTGGACTGGGGGGCGGCTGGCGAGCAGGGCACCGGCAGCAGTGAGGGCATCCCCCCAGGTCTCATCCATGGGGCCACGTTATGCCCTCACCCCTCTTTCACTCCTCAGAAAAGCAGACAGAGGACCCTAACGGTGTGTGTGTGGTGAGAAGAGACCTATGACCGGCACAGCGGAAAGGGATACACAGGGTGGGTTCTGCCGGGAAAGGCACCCAAACCCAGTGCTGTCTCCTTCAGAACGTCACCCAGGCTGCTGTCACCTCACGCTCTTCCTGTCTAACAGCTCCATTGAGGTGCAATCTACACACCATAGAACTCACACTCCTGAGCTGAGCCTCAGTGGTTGTGACACGACCAGGTGCTGGGTTTCAGAGCATTTCCCTCCTCTCAGAAAGCCTGGTGCCCACTGGCTGCCCTCCCCACCCTGCAGGCTCCCTGCTGGCTCCCTGCCCTGGACCCTTCTTGTAGGTGGAGCTGCACCCCGTCCCTCCTCTGTCTGCTTCCGTCACTTGACGTCTCGTTCTCAACGTGAGTCAGAGCATCACTGCTTCTTAGGGCGGAGCGACCCCGCGTCTGCGATGCGCCCCGTCAGCGGATGGGCATCTGGGCTGCTTCCACTGTCTGTCATGTGGATGTGTTTCCAATTCTCTCAGGAGTCGAGCTGCTGGGTCACATGCTGACTAACGGTGCTTAATGTTTTGAGAAAATACTGGACTCTTTTCCAAAGTGGATGCTGTCATTCTCTAATTTTAAAGGTGCTTCATTTCAAATGTCCCCACCTGAAAGACATTCGGTCTATCACTGGTTTCCTGTTCTAATGGCCAACAACACTCACCTTTCCTACCGCTTCCTGCTGAAAACAGCCTTGCCCTGTCTCTGTGGGCTGGCCGGTGCAAACCCCCTTTGGACAATGTCATTCCAATGCGCACGTGGACTGCAAGCACCACGTGACTGAGAAAGTGCGCTTTGGGGGTTCCATGTCACTGCAGAGTTGGGGACTTTGTGATGTTCAAGAAAGAAGTGCTGACTGAGGGGACTTTACGACCCAGAGACACAAGTGGTTCATTCACATGTACAAACTGTTCCAGCCACTGAGCCTGCTCACCTGCCTCGGGCTCGCAGGGACGACCTGTCCACCCACGCGGGCAGCAGCCTGCACCCCACTGCCTCTCCTGGGTCCTCCCTCTCCACGTCAAACAGGCACTTGAGCCCCGCCCCTCCCCGGCCCCGCCCTCTATGCACCAGAGCCCCACCCACCCACCCCGCCCTCCCCGTGCCTGAGCCCCTCCCCTCCCCCACCCTATGCACCAGAGCCCCACCCGCCCAGCCCCACACAGCATGTGCCTGAGCCCCGCCCCTTACCGGCCCCGCCCTGCATGTGCCGGAGCCCCGTCCCCGCCCCCACACCCACCTTGCTCAGGTGCAGCTGCTGCTGGAACTGCTGCTTGTGCTTCTCCAGGAACTGCTGGTGCTGCTGCTGTACCACCAGCTGCTGCAGGGCCTGGGCGCTCTGGGGCAGCGGCGCCGACTGCGTGCGCCCCAGCGGGCGGTGCTGCCGCAGCTTGTGCACCGTTGGCGACAGCCGGTCAGCGCCCACCAGCGGCTGCGCGTGCAGGGGCAGCGCTCCCAGGCCTGGAAGACATGGGTCTTCAGGTGATGAGAGGAAACAGCAGAGGGGACGGGGCGGGGGGGGGGGGGGGGGAGGGGGGGGGGGGGGGGGGGGGGGGGGGGGGGGGGGGGGGGGGGGGGGGGGGGGGGGGGGGGGGGGGGGGCAAGGAGCGGCGGGGAGGGGTCACGCTGTGGGGGCGGGGCAGGGACCGGGGCGCGCTGTGGGGCGGCCCCTGCGCCGCCTCCCTCCCTGCAGCCGGCTGGCGAGATCGGCTTGCACCAGCGCCTGGAGCCCAGGCTTCAGGGACCGGCTGTCAATCAGAGGCTATTAGGGTCCGTGACACCCAAGCCAGTGACCTACAGGCCTCAGGGCAGCTCAGCCTGCCCCGAGCGTACCCCCGCACACGCGGCCCGCAGAGGGTTCTGATCTGGACACCACTGTGGGCAGCAAGAGTGGCACAGCCATGCCAAGAAAGGTTGCGCTGCTTCTGGGGGCCTCCAGTGTGTCCCTGACGACCACCAAGGTGGCCCTTCCCGGAGACTGAGGGAAAAACTGTCCTCGGGGATGAAATCATTTTAGGGGCCTCTTAAAGCGCTGAATCTACACACAAAGATGCGATAGACAAAAGTCCCGCTGACAGTGTCAGCATCTGTCTACACGTTTCTAGCACAGTTTCTGCAGCTTGCATGACCACCAGCTGCGCAGGGGGCTGCTCGCCCCCACCTGGCCTGGCTGCTTAAACTCAAGTCTTCATCTGCATTGGACTCTCCACGTGAACCCAGGGCGTTAAACACCTTTCCCTTTGTAGGGCTTCCATTCATCTGCTTTTTCTCTTGCAAATTTTTGGTTTAAATAGTCTACCAATCTACCAATCAAGGACACGTGCCAGGCAGAAGTAACACTGAGCAGACCACACCAGCTCTCGGGCGGCCCCGTGAGTGGGGCGGCCCCGTGAGTGGGGCGGCCCCGTGAGTGGGGCGGCCCCAGAGGCTACGATGAGAAGGGACCACCAGGTACCCACAGTGGCCCCTGCACTTGGGTGCTCTCCCACCTCTTCACCGCAGGTCTCAGCAGTGATATCATCCTGGGGGCCCCAGCCTTCCTCACACGCCCACCTGCCAAGCTTGAGGGTTTCCGGGCCCAGCCCTTAGGAGACGCTGGTCTCAGAGTGCTGTCACCAGCCATGGCAGCTGCACAGGACATTGCAGGGCCCAGGGAAGCAGCACAAGGCAGCACTATCCTTCCCACCTGCAAATGGGGTTGATGGTCTCATGCGCCCTGGCTGCTGCCTCATGCACCTCAGGCCACACCTGGTCCACCACACCGTGTGCTGAGAGCCTCCCCTGGGCCGCACATGGCCCACCACACGGTGTGCTGAGAGCCTCCCCTGGGCCGCACCTGGTCCACCACCCCGTGTGCTGAGAGCCTCCCCTGGGCCGCACCTGGTCCACCACCCCGTGTGCTGAGAGCCTCCCCTGGGCCGCACCTGGCCCACCACACGGTGTGCTAAGAGCCCCCCCTGCGCCCCTAATGGTCAAGAACACCACGTCCAAGGTGGGTGTGTGTCGGGTGCTCGTGGGCCTGTGGGAAGAGACCCTGAGGCCTCGCCCCCTTACCCAGGAAGTCATGCCTCCCAGTCCATCTGTCCACTGCAATTCCAGCAGGGAGAAAGGTCTGAGGGCCGATGGTGAGTAGAGGAGGACCCGACGCGATGCTCAGGCACCAGCCACCTCAGGAGCGGTGCCTGTCACCCGGTCATCGCAGAAATATTTACTGCGTATGCCTACACATCAGACGCGGTGGGTGCTGGGAGAGGGCAGAGCTGTGGGAGGGTGTGGGGTCCTGGCACCAGGTACGGGCAGAGCAGTGACGAGGCCTGATGAAGAATGAGGACTCTGAGAAGAAGCCACCCTCACGGCCGTGGGTGAGGCAAGGGCACACCTGGCCAGCGGCAGGGCCTCCTGCAGGCCGGCGCCATCCGGCAGAATCGTCTGTACTGATGAGCTGCCCCCAGTAGCTGGGCCCTGAGGCCGTGGCCCCCTGAGCATTCGCTCCCTCCAGTGTGGCTGAGAAACCCGGCTTTCACTGTCTCTTTAACTTTCAATCTCAGTGCTAATGGCCACATACAGCCGCTGCTCCCACAGGACAGGAGGGCTCCCAGGCCTGCGGAGACGCTGGTGGCAGCCAACAGACAGGACCCATCATGAGGGTCCTGGTGGCAGTGGCGGGGCTCAAAGGCCCTGGAAGGACAAAGGGGCCACGTGGGGAGTGAGGGCAAGGACGGGGTGGAAGGACAGGACTTACACATGCAAAAGGAGATGCTGCAGCCAATTTTTCCTAAACACTCACATCTACCAGGGCTCCTGTGTCAGCCGCCACCTGCTTCAGTGCACGGCTTATAAACCCTGGTGGACTGCATGAGGCGGTGCCCTGTACCTGCACTTTACACATGGCACTGGTGAAGAGGGAGCTTTCCCAAGGCCACAGAGCTCAGGATGCAGCTGGGATGGGGAGCCAGTGCCCTGGGTCTCTGCACCCGGCAGAGGCCACGCGGGAGGGAGGGGCCTGCATGGGCTGGGGCGAGGGGGCACCCAGCAGCAGAGGCCAGGATGGGGGAGCAGGCTGGGGTGGCCTGACACCGAAGGGCACAGAGAACCATGCTGCAGTCTCCATGGGACAGGGGAGGTGGTGGCAGCTGTCATCATGAGAAAGGGCCACCAGAGGTGTGTGGACAAGATGCAGCCTCACTCTGTAAACGTGCAGAGGTGTGAGCCATGCACATCGGTTACTGAATAGGCTACTTTCCACAAACCGGGGACACGTGGCACTAAAAATGCTATAATGGTGGACAGTGATCAGAGACGTGAGCAAGGAGGGAGGTGAGCAGCGGCCCCAGAGTCAGAGTCCAGCACAGGGGAGTGTCAATAAAGCTACGAAGACACTTGGGCCCCCTTCACAGCTCACAGTCCTGACGTCTGTGCTTCTAAGGCTGGGATGCGCTTCAGGTAAACAGGACACGCCGAGAGCGCTTCGCCCCCTGGGGCACACTGCAGGCACCCCCACAGCACCCCCCCCAAGGGTGGTGACTAATTCCAGCATGTAGGCGACTGACAGACACACAGACACAAAGGAGTGCTCCTGGGAGGCGGAGCTCCTGTGGGCGGTTTCAGTCAGACTCTGCTCTGTGATCTGGGTGACAAAGGTGCCCTCACCAGCTCTACAGGGACATGGCAGGACAGGGTCCTCTCCCCAGATCCGCCTGTGACTCTGAAGAGCCGCATGCTGAGAGAACAGGCACAAACAAGAAAACCGAACCAAGCCTGGCAGGCCCCGGCCCCCGCCAGCCCCTGCGCTTTCCACGGAACTCAATGCCAGAAACAGGGAGACCGAGGTGCGGCTGGGGTCATTGGATTTTAATTCCAGGAGGCAGAGCATGAAGCCTCAGGCAATGCTGAGGGCACAGGTGGCCACAGGGCAGGTGCCTCTGGCTGTCACAGCCGGGCCCCGGGCCCTGTCCTTCCTCAGGCACCATGTCCTGCTGAGGTGGCTACACAAACTCCACCAGATTCCGTGTTTTCTAAGCACAGTCGCCCCTCAAACAGAGCCCTGTGTAGACGATGCCTGCTGAGAGCAGCTGGCAGCACCCGGGCCGTGCTGGGCCTGTCATGCCTTCAACTTGACCCTGACGGAGAGCAGGTCAGAGGAGCCTCAGGCGCCCAGCAGCGCTGCACGTGAGGCCGGGGTGTCCCGTCACGCGCACCGACGGGGGTCTCACCTGTGACGAGGGGCGTCTGTGCGGCCGGCTGCTCCAGCAGCACCATGTGCTGCAGCAGAGGGCTGTGGGCCGGGCCACCGTCCCGCTCCAGGGGGGCCGTGCTCAGGTAGGGAGCCAGGTGGGTGCCAGGGAACAGGGAGACGCGCTGCTGGAGGGCCGGGAGAGCGAGCCTCTCCGCTTCCTGCTGGCCTGCTGTCCCCTGGAGAGGCACGAGCGGTGACGTCCAGGGTCAAGTGCCCGCGAGAGCCACCGCACCCCACGGGCAAGTACACTACTTACGGCAGAAGGGCCGGTGGCCGGGAGTCCCAGTGTGATGTTGGGCAAGGACGGTGACGTGTAGAGGGGCAGCGGGGCCATGGTGCCATCCCGGGCCACCAGTCGGTGTGCCAAGCTGGCCTGGGGACAGAACACACGATGGCTGTCACTCAGTCTGCTAGGTCCAGGCCTGGGCAACACACACACATACACACCAAGAAACGTGACAACAG
>PVKE010041965.1:0-13945 GCA_004027555.1 Craseonycteris thonglongyai | reverse complement strand
AGGACACTAGGGGGCGCTGACAGCGAGGACACTAGGGGGCGCTGACAGCGAGGACACTTGGGGGCGCTGACAGCGAGGACACTAGGGGGCGCTGACAGTGAGGACACTAGGGGGCGCTGACAGCGAGGACACTAGGGGGCGCTGACAGCGTGAGGACACTTGGGGGCGCTGACAGCGTGGGGACACTAGGGGGCGCTGACAGCGTGGGGACACTTGGGGGCGCTGACCGGGTCCTCAATATGAGCTTCCTTTTTCAGGGGAGGTCCATGCGGGAGGGTCCCCAGGCAGGCTGAGCTGGCTGGGGGCAGGGGCTCGGGGACATGGGGGACATGGGGGACAGGGAGGGGCACGCTTCCTGAGCGGCCCCCGCATGGTCTCCGCTGGGACTCCCTGAATGCTGAGGTCCTCGGGAAATGAAGGTGACAGGCACAGAGAAGGAAAAGCCCGAGTCATCACGGCACAGCGGGCTGTGTGCACCCTCCATGACTGTCCCCAGCAGAGAGGGGGACGCTGCCCGCTCCCACGTCCCCCGCGGGTGGCTCGGGGCAGAGGTGTGGGCGGGCGACTGCACTTCCGTGTGTCACAGGATTGAGAAAGTGAGGAAACGTTTGGGGCTCCTCACAGAAGGGAACCAGGAAGTCCTGATTGGGGCGAGGCTGGGGCATCTTGTTCCTGCAGCTTCAGAAAGAGCTGGTGAGGAAGCCGGGAGGGCTCAGTGGGTTAAGCGCTCACTTTGCAGCCCCGGGGACCCAGGATCGAATCCCGGCCCCGGCCCGTGCGGACCCATATGCTGAGCTGGGAGCTCCCCCAGTTCAGTTCTCTCTCTGTCTCTGTCAAAAATAAAAAATATATTAAAAAAGCTGAAAAATGAGGCTGGGGACGCCCATGCCACAGAGCCAGCCTGGGGGGCACCCCCCACTCCACAATTTGAGTGTGAAAAAATGACAGGGATCAACGATAAGCTACAGATGACAACAGAAATCTAAGGGCCAGTCCTCAGAGAGGGAGGACGGGGGAGGAGACGGGGGAAGGCCCATCTCTGCAGCCCCCAGAAGCCGTCAGGAGGCCTCAGGGGGCCGCGGCAGTGCTGGGTGATGGGGCACCAACCATGACGGAGGCTGAGGGTCACGGGGACGCTTGGTCCTGGCCTCAGGCATGTCCCCACGGGGCCCTTCGTTGCTGCCGAGGAACCAGCGACTCCACGGCACGCGACCCTAGCAGACGCCAGCAGCCTCCACAGCGGGGTCCCCGCTAGGGCCACCGGTACCGGGACAGGCACAGCAAGGGCCGTAACATCGACCCGGAAGGAAGCTGCCACCAAGCCTTGTTGGGACCCTGGCCCAGTTTGCATTTCGGTTTTCTGAGCGAACAGCTTGCTGGAGAAAGAGCGCTGGGATACGGGGCACAGTGGCGGCGTGCCGGCCGCGTGCTCAGCTGGTTGAGAAAAATGACTCACGTGTGTGGGGGTGCGTTTGTTTCCAAAGGAATGAACGGTGTCAAAACCTCAGGACCCCCAGGCCAGGGGGCATGGTCAGGGTCTGGGGTCTCCCAGGAAGGAGGGTGTGGTCAGGATCTGGGGTCCCCCTGGGAGGGGGGCGTGGGCAGGATCTGGGGTCCCCCTGGGAGGAGGGCGTGGGCAGGGTCTGGGGTCCCCCTGGGAGGGGGGCGTGGTCAGGATCTGGGGTCCCCCTGGGAGGAGGGCGTGGGCAGGGTCTGGGGTCCCCCTGGGAGGGGGGCGTGGTCAGGATCTGGGGTCCCCCTGGGAGGGGGGCATGGTCAGGATCTGGGGTCCCCCTGGGAGGAGGGCGTGGGCAGGGTCTGGGGTCCCCCTGGGAGGGGGGCGTGGGCAGGATCTGGGGTCCCCCTGGGAGGAGGGCGTGGGCAGGGTCTGGGGTCCTCCTGGGAGGGGGGCGTGGTCAGGATCTGGGGTCCCCCTGAGAGGAGGGCGTGGTCAGGATCTGGGGTCCCCCTGGGAGGAGGGTGTGGGCAGGGTCTGGGGTCCCCCTGGGAGGGGGGCGTGGTCAGGATCTGGGGTCCCTCTGGGAGGAGGGCATGGTCAGGGTCTGGGGTCCCCCTGGGAGGAGGGCGTGGTCAGGGTCTGGGGTCCCCCGTGGAGGGTGTCTCTGCAGGATGAGGGGGGCGGGGACAGGGGCTGTGACTCAGGGACCCTGAGCTGCACCTCTGCCTTCCTTCCCAGAGGCCTCCCCCTGAAACACAAGAGGACTGAAGACGAGAGCGGTCAGGGTCCCGACGGGAACTTCCTGCACTGCCACGTTCCGAGGCTGGGCCGCCCGTCACCTCCTGGGGCAGCTCATGCAGCCTCCTGCCTCCGGGGACCTAGCACATCCTCCCCCGGGTTGGCTCCAGGCTGCCCGGGGCCAGGCCTGCCTGTCCGTCTGCTTCTCAGGCGACCTGGGCAGCTCCTGTCCCCCCAGGAAGGGCCTGGGGACCCGCAGTTTCCAAGAGAGAGGAAGGGGGTCCTGGCCGGGCGGGGGAGGCCAGGCCGGCGGGCGTGAGGCTCTTACCAGCTGCTGGCACCAGGAGCAGCCGGGCCCCGCCTGGATGCAGTCCTGGCAGCTGCTGCCCTTGTCCTTGGTGCACTCCTGGGACAGGACTGTGGGGAGACGAGCGGCTCCGTGAGCAGGGCTGCCGGCCCCACAGGGAGAGCCGGGCTGCATGGTGGGCAGGTGGATGGACGGCCGGCCCGCGTGCAGGGGGTGGGTGGCGAGGGAGGGTCCTCAGGAGGAGCCGGAGGGCTGACACACCGTGGGCACAGACCTGCCAGGCTCCAGGGAGGGGGCCTGCAGGTGGGGGCCAGGGCGGGCCCAGCCTTCCCCCCCGGAACGTTCCGCACAACTCACCGGACCCGAGGGAGAGCAGGCCCGCCAGGGCTCTGAGCAGCAGGGAGCGCGGACGCAGCATGTCCTGTGGAGGGAGGGGTGCTGGTGACAGCGCCTCGGACCCCAGCCTCTGCGGCCAACGGCCTGTGGAGCCCTCCCCGCCGGCCTGGAGCTGCCAGCTGGGAGGCCCCGTCCCTGCTGCTGGGGACAGCCGTGTCCCGGGGGGCAGCACAGGTCGTCCGTCTGCTCGAGTGCCCTGCAAGGGCACCGTGAGCCAGCAGGACGGGGGCCTGAGCGGGCATCTGGGCGACTCCTCCAAGGACTACGGGCAAAGGGGGCGCTACCTCCAGCAGCACACGTGGGCACCCCCACACGCGTGCACATGCCCACTGCACACACGTGTGCTCACACATGCACACAGCACACAAGCTTGGACACATCCCCATCACACAGCACACACCATATACATGCACATGTGCACCATACAGCAGCCCACATACCTGCACTGCAACATATCACACATGTGCACACCACACACAACACACATGCCTACACAGCACACATGCATGTGCATACACGTGTGCATGATGCATGTTCACCTGTATCGCACAATGCGCACACTGCCCACATGCATGCAACCCACATACCCATACTGCACACACATCACACACGTGCACTCACATGGACGTGTGCATGCACTTGTGTGCACACATGTGTGTGCATGCACGCACACATCATGCACTTAGGCACACCCACATTCCCTTCACACGTATCATGTGTGCACACATTGCACACACCAGAAACAAATGCATACCCAACACACACACACAAGCACACACAGATGCACACACTGAGCCGCATACACACTAAGCCACACACCCTGAGTCAGGACCACAGGGGGTCCTTGTGCGCCGAGTCCTCTGGAAACCGAGTGCTGAGCTCAGAGCAGAGACGCGGGGGCTCAGGCCTCTGGGGGGTGGCAGGACCAGGACCAGGGGGTGGCCCTGCACACAGGGTCAGGCTGGGCTGTGCAGGGCCACCCCCCACTGCCAAGGCCTGTTGCATGTGACCAGTACTTTGATTTTCTTGGTCCACACCCGGCCTTGCCAGCCCGGTGCTGGTGCCCAGTTCGGAACCTCCCTCTGCCGTTACTGTTGACGCCCCCAGAGGCACCTCCGTGGGCCGTGGGCTTGGAGGCCTGGCCTGCCGGTCCTGTTCCCGGTCCTCAGGGCTGAGGCAGGGCCTCCCAACACACCACCCACTGGGCAGGGCCCGGCCAGGGGCAGAGCGATAGCAGCCCCCCCATCCCGGCTGGGGAGGGGCGGCGGGCGGCCCCCAGGTCTGAGGACTCTGCAGCTGGCACCCAGGAGGCCAGCCCGCAGGAGGCAGCGGGCAGGAAGGGGCCATGTTCTGTCTGAAACAAAGATCTACAAAACTCTCTCTGACGTAATGTGAACGCCGACGGCTCTCCCCAGGGCGGCCTCTGAGGCTCCTGGGGTGCCCTGCCCCCCACGCACAGCCTAGCAGGGTGGCCGCAGGGCCGCAAGGCGGAGTCTTCCCAGCCTGGCAGAGGCCCCAACCCAGCCCGGCCTGTCCCGAGGACCCCCTGGCCCCTGCCCTGGCCTGGGGGGCTCTGGTTTTGTGTGGCCCCTGCCATGCACTCTGGGTGCACCCCGTTGGTGGGCCCCGCCTGGCCCCAAGTCCTGTCTCTTTGGAGGCGCCCCTGTTCCCTACTTCCCACAAGATTATATCAAAACCCAGAAATGTCAAAACAGAAGCCTCGGTCCTTCCCGTTCAGGTCAAAAGCAGAACCCCACTCTGCTCTGCTTCCCGGGTCACAGTGGCAGCCAGCAGGGAGGCGGTTTCAGTTCAGTGCACGCCCCCCGTCTGTGAAATCCCTGTGTCACCCCGTTGTGGAGCATGGGTTCAGGCCCAGGCCAGCTCTCATCTGGGTCCCCCAAAGTTCAGCAGCTGGACTGGTGCCCCAATGTTGCCCACTGAGCCCCCAGCTGACCTGTGCTGCTCTCTGGACAGCACCCCCACTTCTGGGGCCGAGGTGGCTCCACAGACAGGGCGGGACCTCTCCCCACACAGGGTGAGCACAGCCTCTGCTCCGGGGCAGGACCCCCAATCACAGTGCTGCCCTCTCCCCGGTGTCCACGGACCCCCTCCACTGACAACACCCCGCATGTAAACCCCTCAGGTCCTCGCATGGGGAAACTGAGGCCCCGGCAGCAGCCGGATGTGGGCCTGTGGACGGTGACAGGGCTGCACTTCCTGCCACAGGGAGTCGGGCACCTTGGTTAGGGCAGGACCCGCAGGCCGCAAGGCCCTGACCTTGGTCACAGGAAGCCAGGAGGGGGATGTCGCTCCCTCAAGGGTGATTTATCGCTCGTTCCGGCACTGGGACAGTCACTGTGGTGGCCGCACCCCACCCCTGTGTGCCCCACAGCTGAGCAGGGTCAGGACACCGGATACAGGGCAGCTCTGGGGACCCAGAGGATGGACAGAGAGGACGAGGCCGAAGGCAGAGCCGCCAGTCAGCCGTGCTGTCCGGCCAGGCCCCCTGAGCCCGGCCTGTGGCGCTCCGGCCAGTCCCCCAACGCCACCCCCGCCCGGCCGCCCTCCCCGGTAGCGCGGCTGCATTTTCCCCGCATCGAGGATGCGTCCCCACCACCAAGACTCTAGGTGCAAACGTCCAAGCCAGGCGGCTTGAGAAACCGCGGCCCCCACGGGCCTGTGAGGGCCACCGTGGGAGACGTGGTACAACCGAGGGCAACTCAGGAAGGGACGTGCCCCGGTCCCCAGCACCAGCCGGCTCCCTGGGACCCGGGCCGGAGGCCCTCCCATCCGCACTCAGTGGACACAGCTAAGGAGGGTCCACGTCACGAGGGAGAAAGCGCGAACCGGGTCCTGAGGCGCGGAAGGTGCGTTAGAACAGAAGTCGGAGGTATCCCTTCCCGATCGCACACGCTCACAAAATAACACCCATATTTGGTAAAAGGTAAGAAAAAGAGGAAACGTTAGAAAAGAAACACCACTTTGAGCAACAAGCGGAGGCAGGCTCCGCGGCTGAGTCAGGACTGGCATCGGGTCCGGCTTCCTGCCAGCGACGGAGGTTCTGCCCAAGTGCAAACCCTCCAACGCGGCCCCTCGAGGCCCTGTCAGCGCTTCCCAGGGGAACCTGCCCGCGGCCACCCGCTGGGGTCAGAGAATAACCCACCTGGCTTACAGGAGGCTCCCCGTCAAGGGCGCGAGTGCAGGGAGCATCGATGGCCCTTTGCGGGAAAAGGGACAGAAGGCCGGGCCCGTCCCCATCCCGGGCTGGACGCGGCAGGCGGTCTCGTGCAGAGAACACGCCAGCGTGCACCGTGGATCTAACACAGGCCTCCGCCTTTCTACGCCAATGAGTGTCAGGATCCTCTTCTATCTGCTTTACGTCCACACGGCAGGGAACGGGGCAGAGCTCACCTCCAGTGTGGGGGACACACACACCTCAGATCTCGGGGTCGAGACGGACCCAGGGGACAAAAAGGGCAAGGGGACCGAGGAGGCCGCAGCCAACCATTCCCTGAGCCTCCGGCCCCACAGAGATGGGCCCAGTGATGTCCCCGAGCAGAAACGTGAGGGGCCACCGTTTCTGACCAAACGGAGTAAAACGAGACGGCCCGCCACACACATTCATTGGAAATTGTAAAGTGCTGCTGAGTCTCTCTTTCTTATTTTATTTTTGAACTGAACTGGGGGCCTCACCACATTCGAGAAGCTCACCCCAGCTCAGCATGTGGGTCCGCCTGGGCCGGAGCCGGGATTCGATCCTCAGCCCTCGGGGCTGCAAAGCGAGCGCTCAACCCGCCGAGCCGTCCCCATGTCCCCTGCTGAATCTCTCTTAAGCGAAAGAGGACACCAGCCTCATAGTTACAAACTAGAGAAGGAGGGGACACGGACACCCCGTGTGCAGCACGGTGGCCCCTTCTGTCCCCCTGGGGACATGGAGCCCACCTGACGCGCCTCAGCCGTGAGCGAACAGGCTGCGGCACACGGCCAGGCTCGGAGGGCCCGGGAGGGAGAGGAAACGCCACGAGGCTTTGGTAGCAGACGCGGGACGCACAGGAGAGAGGGCAGAGGTCGGGGAATCAGAAAAGAGACAAACCAGCAAGGATTGACCCCTCCCGGGTCGTCTGGAAGAGAAAGTGTGTGACGATCGCCAAGAGCGTGGAAAGGAAGACTCGCGTGCCGTTAATTTACGGGAAGCTTCGTGCCCACGTGCCCCAGGGAAGGGGGCGGCCGGCGGCCTCGGCGGGCGCTGAGCAGACGCGTGTGAACCCGGGAAGGCGGGCCTGCGCTCCGTGCACGCCGTGGGCCCCGGTGCTCACAGGCTGCCAGGGACACGCCAGCACAGACCCCTTCACAGCACGTGACGTGATTCCGTTTCAGTCAATCATATGATAAAACAGGAGAACGTCTCTCAGAGAGAGGAAACCAAAGCGGAGAGAAACAAGGTCGAGAGGACAGACGACTCCCCGACCAGTTGGTACGTAAAACATGGACTAGATGACACTGTTTAACTCCTGTCTAAAGCAGAGGGCACAAGGGGGCCCAACCTTGGAGCTTCCCGGGGCCACACGGGAAGAAGCGCGGTCTGGGGACACACGTCAAACACACAGCTGACGCGCTAGAAAAAATATTGCAAAAGCATCTCGTCGTGGTTGAAGGTGGCCCGTTTGTGTTGGGCCGCGTTCAAAGCCGTCCTGACCCGCGGGTGGGACGAGGTGAACCGTCATCCTGATCTCCAAGGAGATCTCGGAAATGGATCGACAAGACGTGTCCGCGGGAAAGGCCGCGGGTGAGGACAAAGCAGACGCAACGGGCCCAGAAACCTTTGAGAAAGTCCCCCCGGCCTGTACCCACCACCGGGACTGGCTTTCTCACCAGGCTGCCGGATGGAAAATGTGCTTAACGTTTCTGACACCCGCCCCGGGGACCCTGCACGAGAACGTGCGAACCGCTCGGTTTTCACGGCAAAACGTGTCTGTGGGAGACCAGTAAACGTAAATATGCCACACGGTCCCCTTTCTCTCTGGGTGGTGTCACTGTATTTTCCATGTTCTTCATTCTTTCTTGTTTTGTTTTTGATTTTCCAAACTTTCTACAATAAACATGTGATTTTTTTTTTTTAATTTCATCTAAAAAAATCTGAATTGCAAGGTGACTGATCAAGGCCTCGCCCTGAACTTCGCTCCAGATTCCGAACACGGTCAGCGTTCTGTTCCTGCCGCCGGCGTTTCTGAGGCTGCGCGGAGCTGAGACAGTGTCCGGACCCCCCTGCCGGGACGGCCGCTCACAGGTGCCTCCTCCCGCCCCGGGCAGCGTGCGTGCCGGTCACCTCTCCGGCCCTCTCCTTGCTATCGCTCTCGGGGTTCTGGGGTCCTGACGCCTGCAGCACCCCGCACTCTCCCGCTGAATTTCCATCACGCTCGAAAGCCCCGCCCGTGTGCTAGACACACGGTCACAGCCCAGCTATTTAAAATGAATTGGGGGGAAGCCGGGAGGGCTCAGCGGGCTAAGCGCTCGCTTTGCGGCCCCAGAGACCGAGGATCGAATCCCGGCCCCGGCCCGTGTGCACCCACATGCTGAGCTGGGGAGTGCCCCCAGTTCAGTTCTCACCGGGGTGAGACCCCGGCCCAGTCCCTGCCCTGTGCAGCCCCGCCCACCTGTGGAATGAAACTATGTGGAAAAACCAATGATGTGCAACTATGGAGACTGCTCTGGGCCCTCCCCCTTCTCTCTGTCTCCGTCTGTCTCTGTCAAAAACAATAAAAAATAATAATAATTCTTTAAAATGGATTGGGGGACACGCTGGTCCCATGGGCTGACTCTGAGAGGACCCCAGCCCCCCGAGCGCTGGGCAAGAACATGGGCCCCAGGCTGGGGTGGGCAGACCCAGGGGCCCTTCTCTCCCCAAGGCCCCGCCTGGGCAGCTCAGTGAGGTTCCGCTATAAGGGAGGCCGGCCGCAGCCCCTGCCTGAGTGCCTCCGCCACCGGGAAACCCCTCAGACTACTGCCCAGGGAGCAGCTCCCCCAAGTGGCCCTCCGCTGGAAGCTTCTGGAACTCTGCAATCGTGCCGCGGGCACCGGGGCCTCTCTCACACCGGCTGGGCCTGAGCATCCAAGAGGCCCGACTCCCACTCCAACCCCCATCTCCTGCCAAAGTAAAGAGGCTGTGACCTGCTTTGTGACACCCCCGGGGGAGGCCTGAGGTGGAGGGATGGGGGTCCCAGCTGCCCCGTTAGCCTTCAATGGGCCCTTCCACCAGGGAGCCATGTTTCCCGCCTGGGCCGCCAGGGGTCTGCAGGTCCCCTCGGAACAAGGCAGGGCTGGCCCACAGCACCCACCCCGCAGCCTGGCTACATGCGGCCTCCGTTTACTCACGTCCACCCGGGTGGGCCATGCCCGCCCCCCATGCCTCAGGGTGGCTTTGAGAGGGTCAGTCCTTCCCCCAGCCACACAGGGGACCCCCGGGACTGGGCCTGTGTTGGCCTGACCCCAGGGCTGACACCCTGAAGCCTACATCTGGCGGCCAAGTGACTGTGCAGAGGCCACGCCAACCTGCTGAGCTTGTTTCCTCTCTTGTTACAGAGACGAAAAGGTGCCACGCGGGTGAGCTTCACGTGCCCACCTGGCTGGGCCGCGGGACCCAGGTATGTGCTCAGACCCTGGTCTGGCTGCTGCCGGGAAGGTATTTGTTACCCAAGATTAACTCTTAAACCCCCGGCTCCGAGTAAAGCCGACGGCCCCCATCACGTAGAGCTGAAGGCCGAGGTCCCCACGGGAGCCGCTGGCTCCTCAGCTCCACGTGGGGTCTCCCTGGGTCCCCAGCCTGCCCTGCAGTTTGGACTCGCTGGGCCTCACGGTCGCCTGCAGCAGTTCCTTAAAATAACTCTGTTTCTACATGTACACACATGTGCACACGCACACACACGCTCTCCCCAAAACATGTGCACACATACACACGTGTGCTGCACAGACGTGCACATGTGTGCACGCACTCACATATGCATGCCCACCCACTTCTATGCACACTCGCATGCATATGAACACATACACTCTCCCCCACACATGTGCAGCACACACATGCACTTGAGCACAGACATGCATGTACATGCACACACATGCACACACACACACCCATGTATACACACACATACTCACATCACACATTGGCTGTTATCTGGAGAACCCCAACCCCACAGATCCCAGGTGCAGGGAAACTCCTGCCCTGGGGCTGTTTTTCACAACCTCGGGGCTGAGGTGGGTGGGCTGTGCCCACAGCTTCCTGCTCCGTGGGCCCCCAGTTCGCCTGTGACTTCCTGCTTCTCGGGTCCCCAGGACACGGGGGCACGGCTACACTGTCACCCTTGGTGGCACCGCAGTGGACCCCGCGGGACACCCTTCTCAGACCAGGGCTGTGTGGGTTCCGTGCTGAGTATCAACCCACGCGAGTGGCTGGCACAGAAGCCGGGGTCTGCCTGCTCCCCGGCCCCCACCCCAGGCTGGTGGGTGCCTGGACGCTGAGCTGTTGGAGGGAGCCCTGGGCCACAGCAGGAAGGCTCGCCCGGGTCACAGGCTGCAGCTCCAGGAGTCACCTGCCACCTGCCAAGCCTCCTGTCGCCTGTGACACCATGTCCCCAAGACTCCCACTCACCAACGGTGGAGCGACTGGAAGCTCCGCTCCCCCCACAGCCCGGCCTGCCCGGGAGGAAGGGGCTGGGGGCTCTTGCGAGTCCCTCCAGGCACTGAGCAGCCCGCCCACTGGCACAGGCAGGATGTGGGTGTGATGACAACAGATCGAACACTTGCTTTAGGTCCACTTTGTGCAAAGGAATCAGATAGCGACCATAGCTAGCAGCCCGACCCAGCCGACCTGGTGGGTGTCGCCCGGAAATCACCCAGAGACTGAGAGCCCCCAGGACTGGGGGCCCCCAGCAGGGCCAGGCCCCCAACCCACGGGGTGAACACAGGTGTTCTTGACCCCTTGTGACGTGCAGCGGGCAGGATGGTGGACACTCACCAGGTGACAGGCGTCCACAGAGGCGAGCCCTCCAGACTTGGGCCCCACCCAGCGCTGGTGGTGGCCGGAGCCACTCGGTGACACCACGGGCTTGCAACTGCCCCCTGCACAGCAGGCGCCTGCCAGAAGCCCCGCGGGAGCCGGCCGGGGCCTGAGCTGCCCCCCGGGGCCCCTCTGGACGTGGGTCCCCCTGGCCCACAGGCCCCCCACACTTGACCCACAGGCCCCCCACACTTGACTAGAGTCAGATGGAGTTCAAACCATGGGCGGGCCCCGCCCAGCCCTCCCATTTCACAGATGGGAGGCGAAGTGGCCGGTGCCTGTCACACTCGCCCCAAACACGGGGGCCTCCCAGGCGGAACCTCAGCCGGCCACCGGGCCGTCTCTTCCCACCACGGCATCTGCAAGCGGCCACACTGTCTCGTTCCCGGCACGCTGACCGCTGCCGGGCAGGGACCCACCCAGAGTTCAGCAGAGACGCCCAAGGCCGGGGGTCAGGTGTGCGGCTGCCCTGCCAGCTCCTGTCCCCTCGGCCCATGCTTGTCCCCCTCCATCCGCTCACGGGCGCCTGCTGAGAGCCGTGAGACCCCGCAGGGCCCGGCGCTCGGTCACAGCCCCTGACGGCCGGCTCAGGATGGGCCTGTCACTGCAGCACCCAGACCTCCTGTAGCAAAGGGGCTCAGGCCCCAGGCTCAGCCGTGGCCCAGGGCAGCGCTGCCTGGAGCGGGGCCTGTGTGTGAGGGGCCCCCCGAGTCTGCTCAGCAGCTGTTCTCTGCTGACGCCCCAGCCTCTGGCCACCTGACTGGGCACAGACCCCAGGCCCTTGGCCGGGGGGCTCATACTCCTGCCCATCACGGCTGCCCCTCCTCCTCCACCTGTGGTCCCAGCCTGTGTGGTGGGTCCCCAGGCTCCAATCCCCCCACTCCCGGGGGGGGCCTTGGGACAGGCCTTTGGGAGCCCCGTTGTGGGAGGTTCAGGTCCCGCAATCTAATGCCTGTCCCGACAAAACTCAGCGGTCCCCCAGTACGTTCACATCCTCAGGCCTGAGGTGAACCTTTGAGAATCCAAGAAAAGAAACGGACACACCACCAAGAAAAATCGCCACTCACACACACACTCACACACACACTCACACTCACACTCACACTCACAGACTCCGCCCAGCCCGGCAGCTTCGGAGGCGGGAAGAGGGGAGGGGGCGAAGAGGAAGCAGCGGCTGAGGCCCCACCACCCTCCTGCTCAGCCCGGCTTGCCCAGCTCTGCTCCCAGCAGCTGGGGGTCCCGCCTGCCCCCCACCCCACGTCCCCTCCTCGCTCTGCCGGGCCTCGCACCCCAGTGTCAGGGGCTCAGCAAGCGTCTGGCTGTTGGGAGGCCCGAGACCTGGAAGTGGCATCTTGAGGTCTGTGCTGCACCCCGTCCTTGCCCTCCTGTCCCCTCAGTTTCAGGCGCCCCCGTGACTCAGCTCTGTCCCTCCCTGATCTCAGCGAAGGGGATGGAGTGGTGACCCGGGCAGGTGACCTGGACCAGGGCCACGGGCCCCCCCAGAGCCACCTAGGGCTGCGGCCACTCGCGGGGGAAGAGCCACAGGGCCGGATGGGTCCCCTTAGAAAGAGCAGCTCTGTCCACTCACCCCTCTGGACAGCTGGGCGACCGCGGCAGGGGCTTCGGGCGGGGCTGGGGGCTGCTGCCCGTCCTCACCAGGGTGGCTCTGCCGCTCGTCTGGGAGGACACTTGGCAATGAAGATGCGATGCTTCCTGTTTTGGGGCAACTGGGAGGAAGTTGTTACATGTGGGCGATTGCACCATGTGTGACCCATCCACCCAGCCCCTCTGCTCCACACGGGCTCTGAGGGGACATCAGAGGACACACCCTCCAGAACAGGTGGGGACACGCCAGTCACCGTGCACGGCAGGGCGAGCAGCGGGGCAACGCCAAAGGAGGCATAACTCCTGGGAACAGGGGCCTGTGGGGCACCAAGTGACTCACCCACATGCTCAGGAGGTGGCTGCACCCTGCAGGGCCCAGGGGACACGCCGGACACAGCGCCCAGAGGGGAGAGTGGAAATGAGGGGTGTTGGGGATGAATGCTCACTCTTGGAGGGAAAAAAGAGCAGAAGGTAAAGGCTGGGAAGCCAACCAGAGCGGGAGGAGGAGTCAGCTCAGGGGGACACATCTAGATTTGGGGGGCTGCCCAGAATCCATGTGACCCCAGGAGTTCAGGGGAGAGAAGAGCAATGAGAGAGGAGGAGATACTCAGACAACTGAAGATCCGAGAGAGTGAGAGCAAGAGAGAGAAAGCGCAGGTCACATAATAGATTAAGACATTTGAGTTATTATCAACCTGTCACATGCATGGATCATATGATACTATGTTGCTTTTAGATGTGACAGAGGACTTATGAGTGTATCAGCGTCCCCGTCCTTTGGTTCCATGTGGAAGGAAACATTAATGATGACACGATCCGATGTTGCTGATTTGCTCCCACACAGCCGGGTGGGGAGGGAAGGGGGACATGCAGGGGTGTCAACAAGGCGTGTGGTGGCCGTGAGGCGAGTTGCTGGAGCCGACGTGGGGACATTTGAGTTCATGAAAATACTCTGTTTACGTTTGTCCATGTGTGAAATTTTCTGTAGTAAAAATTTCTTTTGGGGAAGCCGGGAGGGCTCAGCGGGTTAAGCGCTCACTTTGCAGCCCCGGAGACCAGGGATCGAATCCCGGCCCCGGCCCGTGTGGACCCACATGCTGAGCTGGGCTGTGCCCCCAATTCGGTTCTTGCCGGGGCCCATGCGGGAGGCTCCCGGCCCAGTTCCTGCCCTGCTCAGCCCTGTGCCCACCTGTGGAGTGAAACTATATGGAAAACTAATGTCAACTATGGAGACGGCTCTGGGCCCTCCCCCTTCTCTCTGTCTCTCTCTGTCTGTCTGTCAAAAGCCAATAAAAAAAAATTCTTTTTACAACTTTTAAAAAGCGTAAAGTTGCCTAATGGGTATATAGCTTAAGATCTGCAAGATGAAAAGGTTCTAGAGCAAGCC
>PVKE010041964.1:0-13940 GCA_004027555.1 Craseonycteris thonglongyai | reverse complement strand
GAGGTAGAATGAATATATATATACACACACACAAACACTGGAATATTACCCAGCATAATAATTTTTTATGATGGTTTAGTTTCATGATCTTTTAAAGATTTATTTTTATTGTTTTTTTTTTTGAGAGAGAGACAGACAGAGAGAGAGACAGAGAGAAGGGGGAGGGCCCAGAGCAGTCTCCATAGTTGACAGCATTAGTCTTCCATATAGTTTCACTCCACAGGTGGGTGCGGGGCTGCGCAGGGCAGGAACTGGGCAGGAACTGGGCCGGGAGCCTCCCACATAGGCCCCGGCAAGAACTGAACTGGGGGCACACCCCAGTTCAGCATATGGGTCCACCTGGGTAGGGCCTGGGATTTGATCCTTGGGCTCCAGGGCTGCAAAGCGAGCGCTTAACCCACTGAGCCATCCCAGCTTCCCCTAGTTTCATGATCTTAAGTTAAAAAGACAGGATATAAAATTTTAAGTATCAACTTAGCTATCCAAATGTATATGAATCTATAGCAATATCAAATGAATAAAATATTTTAAAGAAAATAGTATCAGATTACTATGGCAGTTTTTCTTTTTCTTTTTTTTTTTATTAGCGTTTGGGTAATTTTTTAATTTTCTTTTTATTTGATATAATATAATATGATATCATAAATGACATTCATGATCAAAATAAACACTTGGTTATCTTTTTTAAATAGAAAAGATCACATCAGTTAGCTAGTTCAATCAAACATGGATATCAGATACCAAAGTCTGGTTTACCATTATGGTAGATTGATTATAAAAAATGGACCTAATTCTCCAGACTTTTCTTTATTAATATTCTTCACGGTCTATCTTTGAAGTGTTTTCATCAAGACTTGGTGTCTTCTCACCTTGAATCTGAGCTGGACTTGGACTCATTTTGATGAACAGAATTGACTGTCTACTATTTCGAAGCTCAGGACTCAAAAATTCCTGGGTATATTTGCTTTTGTTCTTTTTTTGGACCTTGTCTTTGCCATGAGATCAAGCCTGCGTTGGCATATTGGGAGGATGTGAAAGACACATGAAGAAGAGTAGCCAACAGTCAGCCAACTCCATAGATTTGAGAGCAGAGCCTCCAGCCTGCCCCATGGTTCACTGCGTGTATTAGTAAGCACAGTCATGACTGTAAGAGTCACCCAAACTAGCCACAGCTTTGTGAGCAATAATAAATCCTTATGGTTTTAAGACATGGAGTTTAAGAATGTTTTATTAAAAAATTTGATTGTAATAACAGTCAGCTAGATACTTGACAGAGAGTACTATCATAAAAGAAACTTGAAATCTGTGGCACTGGCTTTGTAACTGGTTGCAGGTGGAGCTTTGAAAAGGGTAAGCAAATGGTTAACAAGGTTATAGTGAGGGAATTTTAACTGGGGTCTGGAAAAATGATGATGATGTAATATAATCATAAAATAGTTGACAAAACTGTTGCCTGCAGTAACTTGGAGAATTAAAATGTATCTAATAAACTTTTGGGTTTGCCTAAAGAGTTCTTCAGGCAGAATATTGAGACTGTCAGTCAGCTAGATTTCCTTAATTGTGTATGGTACAGCAAGAAAGAGAAGAATGAAAAAAAAACTAGCCAGTTCTCCAGCAGAATTTAGGGAGAGCACGAGAGGACCATAATTATGGGCTACAAAAAAAAACAGTTTCTCATCTCTAGTCAGGAGAAGATTATCAGAGTACAATATAGCCTGGGTACATAGATTAAATCATCAATATGGTTTAAGGCACTTTGTTAAGACCTCTGAAATAATGAAAGAAGTGCTTAGCTTGTCCTCTAAAGTAGATAAAAGAGCTGCTAGGAACAAAGGGTGTCTCCCACAATTGTCTGATATGTCCCAAGTGTGTGTGATTAAAAAGAATTTGTTGAGTAGAGTGGACGCAAATCAAATTATTAGAAAGCCCACAAAAGTTTTCTAAGGAGTTGTAATGCAAAAGTAGCCTCATCATCCTGGCCTCAAAGGTACTGAGATTATTTAAAATGCAAAATGGCTTTTGAGTCTCCAGCCTTCCAAGCACAGAAAGGACCCTGGGTATAACTTCCCTTGACCTCTTCAGAAAGGGTAAGCAGAAAGATGCGAAAAGAAGGTCACAGAAGGGGGAGCTGTGGAGAATGGTAGACTAGGGAAACCTGTCCCAGGGAGCAGAAAGTAGGCCAAATCTGGAAACATTTTATTCTAGTGTCAAGCACCTAACAACATTTTTTTCAATTGAATTTAAAAATTTTTAAGGTCTAGGATGTTATGTAAGCCTTTCTACTTTGCCTTTTTGAATGAGTATGCTGTTTAATGCAATTTTTCAGTTTTTGACACAACTGTATGATAGGTACTAATGATGAAGTACAAATAACCTGTATTTTTGGTTTGTAAGTTATGGAGATCATAAAATATGGGATTTGAAGGATAATACAATAACTCCAAGACAATTTGGGCTCCTTGGGGGTGGGGGAATGTAATTTGTGTGGGGGAGGCCTATGGAATTGAGGCCAGAGGGTGGACTGCTGGTAGATTGATTGCCAACATGGCCCCTAATTTTTCACACCCACTGAAACCACACCCTTGCAATGTGACTTTGAGCTTCTCTCAAGAGGTGAAGTTAATTTCACCATTGCTTGAAAATTGCTAGGCCTTGTAATACAGTATATTTTGCAAATAAAACACAGCATAAATAACTGTGAGCCAGTTCTTAGCCTAGCCTTAAAGAGGTCTTGCACATGTGTACTTACTTTCTCTCTCTCAGTCTTCTGTCTCACCATGAGAATATCCAGGGCTAGTTTGCTAAATGGACAGGACAACCCATAACAAAGATCTAGATCAGCCAATACCCAGCTACAACCAAACATTTGATCAGCCAATGTTAGAAAATTGACATACCCAAAATAAAGCTGATAACAGGTCTGTGAGTGAGCCTGGAAGAGATCAAAACTGTTCAGGTGACCACAAAACTGTATGTAGTAATACATATTTATTGTTTCAAGGCTCTGAGTCGTGGGGTGGTTTGAAATACAGCATTAACATAGCAATAGATAAGGGTTATAAACTGCTGTAGTAATTTATAGTGAATGCACTTAAACCAAGTATTGCAAATTTCAAATTATTGATTATTAATAGAGGGGATAGAAATTAGAGCAATTAGTTTTCAATAGGAGATAATTATTCTCCTGTGATTAGAAAAAGAGAATTAACCGGGTTCCCATTTTTGTTGTGTAGATGCCGGTGCCACTGGATTCTTCTTTCTATTGTGAATTCTGTCAAGTCACTTGAAGTGAGAAGACTATAAGAAAGATGCCCCTGGGGAATTACTTTGGTAGCCAAGCAAGGAAGACAGCTGCCACTGTGATGGAGGCCATAGGGACTTAATACCAGACCCTGACAATCTCATGAAAAGACCAGGGATTGTTGTTAAGAGTAGTATTTTTACTCTTTATTTCTCTTAATAGTAAATAATAGAAGAATTGACTGTTATAATAGCTAAGACACCTTTCCCAAAGAGGCATAGTTATAGATTTTATATTAAAAATAAGAAAGGTTTTGTGTTCAGGCAAGTTTGAAAAACATTAGATTAAACAAAGTGAAACACACTTTTTTTACTTCAGGACTTCCCAGGCTCTTTACTATATACTATTTCTACTGTGAATCCCCCAAAGGAACATATAGTGTGCAATATTCTCCAAATTTATTTGACCATAGCACTCTTTTTTTTTGGTCTCAGAGTATTTTACAGGATTATATTTTCACCAAGTATACTTTGGGGAATGTTGAGTTCATGGTTTGTAAAGTGTGTAACTTTTACTTTACATTTTAAAGGTTTTAAAATGTAGAGATAACCTTATTACCAGTATATGTTTTAATGTTCATACTTATTTGATTAAAAACAAAACAAAACAAAAAGCACAACCTAGTGAAAAAATTATGGCATTATATTTATAATTATTTTTGCTTCTAAGATTCTATGTTATGGTGCTACATTTTCTAATACTTATCTTTAATTATTGGTCAACTATAACAATAACTTTTATAAACAGTCACATGTAGAAAAATTTACCACGTGTCAGGCACTGTAGAAATTGCTTTCCAAATGCCATTACAATCACTGGTCAGAAAAACCCCATGAGTATAGTACTGATACTAGGTTTAAAAGAATGAAATTGGAGCTTATGAAGTATGGTCATATCCCAAGTCCACTTATTTAACAGAGACAAAACTGAGAGCTATATATTTCTATCTGATACCAACACCCACTCACTCAACAACTGGGCAACACTAACAAATAGGCATCCTGTTAGATTTTAGAGAAACGCAACTGCCTAGAAAGCCACACTTGGTCTTAGAGAATTATCAAGAGAAAGTGCATCTCAGAAGAAGTAGGTGACTGGGTTAGTGAAGCTAATTAAGAAAAGTATATCTGAGAACAGTTTTGATTAGTCCAGACAGAGCATAGACATAGACATAAAAGAGCTACTGTTAACAGGAGATGCCGAAATAGCTCAACAGGATGAGCACTTGCCTCGCAACTGCAGGGTAAGGGATCAAATCCTGGCCCTCGCCTATGCAAACCCATATGCTGAACTGTGGTGCAACTGTAACTGCCAGAATCACGAGGCAGTGAACGTTCTTGCCTCTTAAGCAGGAGGCCCCCAGTTCAGTCCCTGCTCTGCACAACTCCACATCCACCTGTATGGAAAGGAATCATGTCACAACTAACGATGTACAGCTCTGGAGACTGCTCTGGGTCCTCCCCCTTCTCCTTCTCCCTCTCTCTCAATGAAGTAAATCTTACCAAAAAAAAAAAAAAAAAAAAAAAATGTTCCAAATAATTTTGACTCCACTGGAATGGGTTATTTTACTCAAACTCAATGTTTATCGTTTCTTTCTTTGTGATTTTTTTGCAATTACAAATTGGAATTTTGATATGAATTCTAAAAAACATACCGGTAAGTTAACCATGTTGTCATGAACAAATTATCAGTAAACTATTATTGTAAGTAAACTTTGGGCACAGGGCAAACATCACTTGCAAGAAAAATAGAAACCATATGACTTAACTTACAAGTGGAATATAAAACTGAAAGTAACAAAGAAACAAAAACTCATTGACACAGTCAATTGTTTAGTGGTTACCTGAGGGTAAGGAGGAGGGGGGTGGTGTAGGAGGGAGGGACCATCAAATAAGGTTGTCCCAAAATTCACGCAAGATTTGAATTTTACGTCATTTATGCAGTAAAGTGTTGCCAATAAAAAAAAAGACAGCCTGACAGCTGACAGTTCAGGGTTATTAAAAATGGAGTGCTACATGAAAGAACAATGCATTTTCATTGTTGAGCAATATTTTAAAAATAATGAAGGTTTGGCAGCTCCAGTTTGCAACTTTCATACAAAATATGGTCGGAATAGTAATTTAACTTAATCAACTGTGAAGAGATTAATTAAAAATTTAGGGAGACTGGATCAATTAGTGATGTTAAACACTCTGGCCGTCCTTCAACAAGTCGTTCAACACAAAACATCGAAGCAGTTTGTGAGAATGTTGCTGAGAGTCCAGGGACATCAATTCGGCACCGTGGTCAAGAATTGGACATTTCGAGAAGCTCTCTACAGTGTATTCTCACGAAAGATTTGCACCTTCATGCTCACAAAGTTCAATTGACTCAAGAACTGAAGCCTACTGACCATGCACAGCGAATAGAGTTCATTGAATGGATTATGGAACAACAAGTGGAGGCTGATTTTTCTAACAAAATCATTTTCAGCGATGAGGCTCATTTTCATCTTGATGGCTTGGTTAATCGACAAAATTGTCGCATTTGGGGTTCAGAGAATCCACTGGTGATTGTTGAGAAACAAATGCATCCACAACATGTCACTGTTTGGTGCGCAATTTGGGCTGGAGGCATCATGGGACCATTCTTCTTTGAAAATGCGGCTGGTCAGGCAATAACAAAAGAGTGTGTATGTGCCAGCAAAGCCGTGGAGGCCATTTACCTGATATGTATTCCATACATAACCTTATACTATATGGGGAATCCGGGATGGCTCAGTGGGTTAGGCTCTCACTTTGCAGCGCCGGGGACCGAGGATCGAATCCCGGCCCCGGCCCGTGCGGACCCATATGCTGAACTGGGAGCTCCCCTAGTTCAGTTCTCTCTCTCTCTTCTGTCAAAATAAATAAATAAAATATATTAAAAAAACAAAACAAAAACCTTATACTATATACTTTATGAATCAATAAAAAATTTACAATTTTCATTATAAACCTGTGTTTTCTATCAAAATTACTTCTTGCATGAATTTTGGGACACCTGTTATATGGTGATGAAAGGAGAATGGACTCTGGGTAGTTAGCACACAATACTGTGTTATAGAATTGTACATGTGGAACCAATGTGATCTTTCCTAACCAACGTGACCCCAATAAATTTTTTAAAAAGAAAAAAAAAAGAATGTAGGTGTTGCATATAAATGTTCTGTCAGATGTGAGTACTAGTTAATGTGCCCCATTAAACATGACCAATTAGTACCTTTTTAAAAGCTTTGTTGATATTATTATGATATATAATAAACTGAAAACATGTAGTGTATAATTACTTAAGTTTTAAAATGTGCATATATCCACAAAACTATCAACATAATAATATAATGAGTATACCTATCACCTCAAAAAGTTTCTTATGTTCTCCTGTAATTACTGTCTTCCACTTTGTCACATGCCCCAAGTACTGGACAATCATTGGTGGAAAGTCATTATAGATTTGTTTGCATATTTTAGGATCTTATATAAATAGAATCATTCAGTATATAGCCTTTATCTGGCTTTTTTCATTCAGCATACTTATTTTGAAATTCATTTATACAGTTATATGTATTAATAGCCCATTATTTTCTATTGCTGAGTACTATTCCATTTTAAACTTACCAGAATTTATTTATCCTTTCCCCTATTAATGCACATTAGGGTTGTTTTTAGTTTTTGGCTATTGCAAACAAAACTGTGATAAGGATTTGTGTACAAGTCTTTTATGAGCATATGCTTTTTATTTTATCTTGGGTATATTTATTTATACGTGCAATGGCAGGCTATTATGGGAGATATATGTCTAATTGTTTAAGTAACTGTGAACAGGTTTCCACAGTGGTTTTATCTTCTTATATTCCCATCAGCAGTGTATGAGAGTTCTTCTTCCACTTCTCTACCAATGCTTGGCATGGTCTAGCTTTTTAACTTTAGAAATACTAGTAAATGTCTAGTATAATTTCATTGTGGTTTTAATTTGCATTTGACTAATGATGTTAACCATATTTTCATGTGATTATTTGTGAACCATATTTCTATCTTTTTTTGTTGTTGTTGATGAAGTGTCTGTTTAAATGTTTGTCATTTGTTTTGATAGGGTTATTTTTTTTATTAACTTTTCAATTTTTTAAATACATTCAGAATATCTGGTTTACTTTAGCCTTTTTCTTATAATGAAATGAGACTTGTTTAATTTCAAATTTTGATTCATATGAATGGTTTTTCTAGCCAGAGAGATAAAGTAGGTCCTAGAGATCTGGCTTGCTTCATTTGTTGTTTTTATTTACCTAAGTGTTCCTCAGGTTCTGAGCATCTGGATTTGGAATATGTTAAGAAACTGTAAGAGTTGCCTCAGCAACTTAAAATACAGTGGAGATGCCTAAGAGGTTCAGCTTCAGATCTTGTCTTTAGCTTTTGGTTTAAAATGATTAACTCAAACAGTATCACTGAAAATTAAAATTTTGACGTTTAAGATAAAAAAACAGGGGAAACTGGGATGGCTCAGTGGGCTAAGCACTCACTTTGCAGCGCCGGGGACCGGGGATCAAATCCTGGCCCCAGCCCATGCGGACCCATATGCATATGCTGAACTGGGAGCTCCCCCAGTTCAGTTCTCTCTCTGTCTCTGTATCTCTCTCTCTCTCTCTCTCTCTCTCTCTGTCAAAATAAATAAATAAATAAATAAATAAATAAATAAATAAAATATATTAAAAAAAAGATAAAAAAACAAAAAGTAATACATTTTGTTCAATGTAATCATCTTTAGATCTCCTTAAAATTTGTTTTAGGGTCATTTATTAAATAAAAGTGTACTTATCTTTTACATATATCAAATACTGAGATAGTTGCTAGGAATAAAATAATAAAAACAAATTATTGCTAGGAATAAAAAATAAAAATATTAGGTATTTCACTCTAAAAGAGAAAATGTATTATTTTAGAGAACTATATATATAAAGATTATGCATTGTATGTAAATGAGTAAAATTGATAATTTCAATTTAAATAAAAAGTTTTATAGAGCTTTAAACACAACACAATTGGATTCTATTATTTCTAAATTCATACAATATTTTCTGTGGCTCATGTATTTATTTTCACATTACAAGTAGAAGAGTAGCTTATCTGTGCTTGCTGTGTGTGTTTATCTGTGTGTGTATATATGTATGTGGTGGTGGGGGTGGAATAGTACTAAAAATTCTTAGGTTATTTTCACTTCCCAGTCAATCCTCAATACTACTTGTTGAGTATGGAACTGAAGTTAGTATATAAACTGCACTATGCTATAACTTTCTATTTCTTTTCTTGGCTAAGAGTTTCTAAGATTTATGGCATGAGGTTGAATGATTGTATGGTTGTTAATTTTGAATTATAGTTTCTTTCCCCGTTACTATTTCTATTGTTCTTACTCATTTAATAATAGCTAGAGAAAGAACATTCTTTGTTTCAGCTTCCATCTTTACCTAAAAATATGAGCTTGCTTATGAAATAGATATTACATTTTAAACCTTGACTCGAATGTAACAAAATAAAGGTTTGTAAAAACAGGCTTATTCTTTTGATTTCTCTCTTTAAGTAGTTCTCTAAAGTAGCATGTGTTCCAGGAGAGGGCAAAAGAGAAAAGAAATAAATTTCTTTACACTATATTGTGACATTAAATAGGAAAGACCATATATTTAATCAATAAATCAACCAATCAGGCAGAATCAGTTGGTTGACATGAAATTAGATTATATGATAATCTATATATTATAAAATATGGTAGTTTTTAAAAATAAATGTCCTTTTTTAAAAATTTTTATACAACAAATATATAATACAGTTAAAAAGTTGTCAGAAGGGAGAATCTTTACCTAAGTCAACAATGAAATAGATGAGAATGAATTTTAGGGTCTTTTCCTCTGTGTTTTCCTCCTCATAGAGCTGCATCATTCAAGGATTTTCTCTGCTTTTGAGAGCTGATGTACCTTGATATACAATTCTCTGCTGTTGTTTTGGGTGTCAGTTCACTCGATGCCACCATTAAGAATAAATTAAGTCAGCCAGAGATCTTCTAAACAGAAAATGATAATAGCAGGGAAGAGAAGTGGAAATGAAAGTTTGCAGGAACTGTATTTCAAATGCCTGTGAAAAACTCATATTTTTAAGTATTGTGAAAATGCATTTTGTGCATGGGCCTGGTCATAAATGAGTTTCTGGTTACATGTTGTATTTAAAATAATTTCTGGGTATTGTGCCATTTAGGAAAGTTTTTGTGGTTGGAATCCATACTATTTCAGTTATGCTTCCTGCTTTTTACATTTTTTTCTTTTTTGCTATAAATTATAGAATTCAATGCTTTGAAAAGGAAATAAATTCTTTCTTTTCATCAGCACTTTCACAATTTGACAGATACATTTAACTCCTCTTTTGTTTTTTCTCCCAGGAAAGCTTTTCAGCTCTCTGGGCACAGAATGGGATTTATTCTTTCAATTATGTAAGTACTGAGCAAATATTTATTGAGCATTAGTTGCACAACATTGTTTTGGACATTTTGGAAAAAATTATGAAGAGATTTTGCTATATTGTAACTTAAAATTTTAGAGAAGGAGGCTGTCATTATGGTATGGAGCAGTAAGGTAAGTTCTTATGGAAGGGGTAAGACTTGACTACAGTAACTTAAGGAATGAAATGTATTTGCAATGGCCAAATGGAAGTGGCCATTTTAAGTTGGCAGAAAGAAAAAAAGTGATAATGGTGGGAAAGCAGTCAAAGTTACTGATTTAAAAAAGCAAGATGTGTTGAGGGGCTTGACGAAATTTGTTTTGACTAGAAAAAATATCTTTCAGGTGAATAACAAGAAATACTCTTTTACATGTGGTCTATTGAACTATTCTTTGAATACTTTGACAGATGTCATTGATAGAAGTTTTTGTGTCGGAACATTTTTGGAGCAAACTTGTTTGTCAAAAATTTCTTAATGGCTTTTGGATTTTCATCTTATTAAGTTACTTTATGGTTATTTACATTTTCCAAGAAGATAGTCATTTCATGTTAATTTTTAAATACGTTAGTTTAATATTCTCTCATTTCTATCTGAAAACAGAAAGTTTAGTTTTATTAGTGTGCTTATATTGTCTTTTTAAACTAAATTTTCAAAGGGTCCTCTATTTCATTGGCCTCTTCTATAATTATATTTTTAATCATTCTCTTATTCATTAATTCTACTTTCAATTCATGCTAGCTACTCTTGGAATTATTTTGTTTTTCTTATTCTAATTTCTTCAGTTAAAAGTTTAGTTCAATTTTTATTTTATTCCTGGTCTAATAACTACAATGTTAATAGGTATAATTAACTTAAGTATGGTTTTGTCTGTGTTCCATAAGTTGTAACATACAGTTCTTAATTTTTTAAGGTCTGTGGTCTATAATTACAACTTTAATTTTCTCTTTAAAATTTACATAGTACATTTGAGTTGTTAAGTGATTTAATTTTTAAATTGTGAAATTTATTGTTTATTTTGAAGTTAATTATGAGCAGAGGGTATAGTTTATGTAATTGGAAATTTCCCCCTGCACCCCTCCCAAAAAGAATAAAACATTCATTCATGTGGATATTCACTAATAAGCAAGTAGATGGGAATAGTAACCAATAGTTTTCAAACATTATTGGACATCAGAATCACCTGCAGTTGAGTCTTAAGAATTTTTATTTCTAACAAGTCTCCTGGTGTTACTGATGCTCCATTGTGGGGATTATACTCTGAGAATCAAAATTATAAAGAACTTTAATTTTAATCAGAGGCCATTATACTCAATAAAACTAAAAAATATAGATATTGGAAATCTGTAAAAAAAGACAGCGACTTGATTAAAGCAACTTTTTAGTAAACTTTATTTGACAACAAATTAAAGAAAAGTTTGGATGACATCAATAGACCCTGAAGTTGGTGTAACCAGCTGGAGAAACTACTTGCAGATTTGAACCTTTCAAGGTATAGGCTAAAGTGGTCAAAGGAGTGTTGGGAGACTTTGGAAAGAAATAGAAAAAAGAACATAGAATGCTGTGTCATTGGATATTATTGAAATATAATGAGATGACTTAATGTCATTGGTAAAGGGAATCTTGGGATGAAGGTGTTGGAAGGAGACACATAGGGTATAAAATTTAAGGAAGCACTTGCTGGTTTCGCTCACCTCTCTCTACTGGCCCTGTACTTTATCAGGGAAAAGGCAGTACTTCTGAGGTTACTTCCGAGTATGGAAGATTGAAATTTCTGTTGCTGTAGATACAATCAATGTACCCTGCAAGTGTCAATTCTGGTAACATTGAAATCCGAAGACTAGCTTTCCAGTATTTTATCTTCAAACTCAAGTCATGACCATATTGCTTTCATCAAAGAGGAGACTGGGAGGATGCAGGACTCTTGCTTGTTTCTACCCCTCAATGAGCAATAACAGAACTGGCCGGAGTGTAGATGGTGACTGGAGTTTTAGGGCAATCAGAACCTGTTATCCAAAGGTTCCTCTCTAGTTAATCTCAGTGGAAGCAAATAGTGAGCAATGGGGGCCACTGGACATACACAGGGGCAGGGCAGAAGAAGTCAGCTTCATGAAAATCAGGTAGCCCATAAGAGGGCCACACCCATGAACATGTCTCAGTCAAAATTCTGTTTTACGGTAAGGGGTCTGGCAGGGAGAGATCAATGCCTGCTGTTCTAAAATAGGATGAAAATGCTAGCCTTCTTAACCAGAGCTAAGAGGAAAGCCTAAATACCCAAATGCACCATAAGGTTTGCTTTAAGATGCCAGAAGAAACAAAGCATTATAAGAAAACTTACATGTGTTACTGCCTTGAGTGCAAACAACCATTTTCCACACACAACCAAAGGGAGAGGGAGTAGCTCAGATAGAAAAGCTGTTTCCTAAATTCTGCCTAGTAAATCATTCCTTCAAACATAATAGAAAGGAAGGTGATATCAATGAATAGAAAGTATAAATTGTTATCAGAGGTCTTGCCTGCCATGTGTTTCATGTATGTGGATTAAATTCTTTCCAGCATTCTACCATTTGTGTTGACATTATCTTTTAGAAATCTTTTACTTCTGAAAATATACATCTGGTAAGAAAAACTGAGTCAATGACTTGTGTATATATAAATTGCTTCCTCCTTCCTTTTGGAGGCAATTTTAGTCTCAAGGTCTCCATTGGAACAATAAATAAATGAATAAATAAAATCAAAATAAAAAGGGAAAGTAGAAAAGTTTGAAAACATAGCCCAAATGACTGTCAATGTTAATGGTCTGATCACACACACACAAATTGTCCTTCAGGCTGAAGTATGTATTAAAGAGTAATGGATGGACATACTTCTCTATGAGATCTGATTTGTTTAGCAAATCCTTACTGACATATACTCTCATTTACCACCATATAGCCTTTTGAAAATGCCATTCCAGCAGAGCATAAAAAAAGGTTATTTAGATTAAGTATAGTTACAAGATAAGCAGTATACTGAGTTCATTCATCGGACTTCATGCACACTCATTTAATTTCCACTGCTCCATTACTCTGAATCAAACTGTCCCTGAAAGAACAAGAGGAAGAAAAAGGGCATTAAAAAACACAAATCACAAAGCAGAGAACATTCTTCTTAAAAACGAAATGGTCTCCATGTGTTACCATTTAATGCCATGGAAATACTTCCTTGACTTTTATAGCATGCAAAGAAATTGCACCAATCTATTAAAGAATGCAATAAAAAAAGACTTTGAGGTGGGTTAACAATTTTCAGGTCTTTATCATTCTAGATGGGCTTGGAACTTCAGAACACTGTAAAATATTATAAATGGCATCAATTTGCATCTGTGTGTAGCTTATGGCATAATAAATGCATGACAGTTTATTGAATACAGGAAGAAATACGATGAGACCTTCGGTGATATGTTTCAAAATGAGGCTCAAGCCAGTGTGAAAGGACAGAGTGCCAATACAGTTTATCCTTTTCTTATTTTCTTTTAACTTTAGAGCCAGTAAGTGCCAGTATGAGGCTTTTGGGACTTCATTTGAAATTCAAGTAATTAATAGAATGGCAGGAAAGAAATTTTAGAGGGATAAAGTATTGTGATAAAATATAAATAAGAAAGCCCTGAAGGTTAGAGGACAAAAAATGACAGTGCTAATCCAAAATTTATACAGGGAGATTTAAATAATTGTTAAGACCTTTCACATGTTCAGTTTACATTTGACAATGGCTGAACTTTATTAGCCTTTAATGGCCTTCATTAAATTATATTTGATATCTGAGAGGATTCACACTGAAATGGGATCATGAAGACATTCTCCTTTACCAACCTACACACCTTTGCTAAGAAAGTCCGATCCTCAGCATCTTGTTTCAGACAATAATGTGCATTCAGTGACAAATGGCAATTTTGATAGATTCTCTCTTCATGGACTCTTCCCTAGTAATATTTATGCAGATTGTGGTGTTAAAAAAAGAATTCCCTCCACTGACTCATCATCTTCCTACAGTTACTTCCCTAGTGGTTGTGCTTAGTATCATCCTCCTCTCAAGTAGTAAAGCCTTATTTGCACCTTCTCCCCTCTCACCCTCTCTCCAACCCACTATAATCTGGTTTCTTCAC
>PVKE010041963.1:0-13947 GCA_004027555.1 Craseonycteris thonglongyai | reverse complement strand
AGGGGAGGGGAGGTGGGAGAGGGCACCAGCATTATGGACACACTCAATAGTTTGGTGGTTACCTGGAGAAGGGGGAGAAGGGGGGAGGGAGAGTTGTGGGGGGAGGTGGGAGTGGGTATCAGATATATGGTGGTGGAGGGGGCCTGATTCTGGGAGGTGGGCACATAATGCGATGCATGGGTGATGTGATGTGGACTTGTACTTCTGGAAACCACCTAATTGTTACCAACCAATGTCACCCCATTAAATTTAACAATAAAATATAATAAAAAAAAAGAAAAGAAAAGAAAAGATATAACTTGTGCCCATACATACTGCAACCAGAACCCTGGCTGGATGTCCACCATTGCTTGTCAATCTTCACAACAGGATGCACTGGGGTAAATGGAGGACTCAGCTTGGGGTTGGGAGCAACTGGTATAGAAAATGTGGCTCTCCTAGACCATGCCTGCCCACCCAAGACCAACATTTTGTATCTCTAAACCATTCCCCTGGCCCATCAGTGTGCTCTCAGCACATGGGTTGGAAATTCTGCTGACTAGCCCACTTCCCAGGAGACTCAGGCCTCTGTTTTTTTGTTTTTATTTTCACAGGCCTCTCTTAAGGGCATAAACATAGGCCTTGGAACACTCAGAAACCACTGAAAACTTGTTAATCTGTGTTGAGGCAGGCTTGTCCTCAGCTCTCATTTCCACAATAGGTCAGAGAAGTCTCAGCCACTAAGAGGAAGTCTTCCTAACCTTAGGAAGAGGGGTCTTTCCCTAGCCCCCAGCTAAAACACCAGGCTGAGGGGAGCCTAGGCTTGGGAGTGTGGCTGCGGTGGGCCTGGCACAGCTGCCTGGGCACTCTCTAAAGGCACAGGCCCACCACTGCTGCAGCTGGAGCAGTTCTGAGAATAGACCAGTTCCTCAGGTAAGTAATGACTGGCCCAATACTCCCACTCACTCCTACCTCACCCCTTTTGATGTCCCTCTATAGGCTATTCCAGCTGACCTGTAAGAGCTCTGCTTACCGTCTTTACAAAGTATAAGCTTTCTTCACTGTCCAGAGGCACAATTCTAGAAAAGGAAAGAGATGGAAGGGACATTCACTGCATTTACAGTGTTCTCTTTTTACAACTTGGCAGCAACCCACAATCCAGATTTCTCTTACAGGTTTTCAAAATCCTGGGTTGCATGTATGCAGAATTAGTAGGTAGATAATTGGAGGGAACTGGGTCCACACTCTACCCCCAACCCCACAGTTTTTCAGTGGGAAGCACTCAGGGCACAAGGTCTCAGCTGAGCAAATCCAGCCTCATGTTCCACCCTGAAGTGATGTCACTGCAAGGGGTGGAACTGTGAGAAGACCACCCATACTAGCAGTTACAAGGTAGCTTTTCTTCTCTTTTTGCTTCTAAAACTTGCCCGAATGAGGATGTACTACAAACATATACTTACCTTCCCTGATTATTCACAGCATGTATATGAAAAGCCATCTTGGAGCTGTAGACCCAAAACAAAACAAAACCAAAGTCAGTCTGCTCTTGCTGACCCTGGACTGGTGCCCTGCTCAGCACTGTACCTGTCCTGAGCCCTCACAGCAAACTTGTCAAGTATGGGGCCAGCATCTCACTCTAGTCATGGCCCTTCTGTGCAGAATCTCAAGGCTGTCTTGACTCTTGGACAGAGGAGGAGAGATCCAAGTGACAGGGCTGTTAGCTACTGCAGACTGGGAGTGACTCTCTACTGGCTCAAGGCCTCCTACCCTTGACATACTATACTGATATCTTACTCCTCCTTCACTACCTTTGGGTCAAGTTACTATCCCTGCTTGAGGTCCAACTGGAGGTCAGGTCCTGTGTTCTTCTCAGGAGATGATTTGCTAACCTGATGCAGTTCAAGGGTACTCAGTGTAGTGACTTCTGGACAGAAGGGAGTGGTGCTCTAGGGAGGGAACTGGTCCCGGGAGACTCCTCCCACTGTCTGGTGTTCTCTCTTTGTTCCTTCATTCAGCTATGGTGGTATATGCCCAGGCTTAAGAGGCCTTGGGATTGAGAGGTAGTTTGCCCTGGAAAGGCCAAATGACCTAGACAAGGCCCTGAGAAAAGGAGGAATAGAATGTCTATGTCAGCCATGTCGATGGTATAGAGAAGACCCCAGTACCACAGCAGCTAACATTTACATGTCCAATCACTTTACAAGGCAAGAAAATGAGGAAATAGATGCACAGAGAGCTCTCTATGTTGCCCAAGGTCACACAGCTGGAAAGCAAAGGAGCTTCCTCAAACTTAGGTCACCAGGAAGACAGTCCAGGGTAGTGCAAGGCTTTAATGGAACAAACTTCCTCTCTTCCTCTCATGGCTAAAACGACAAAACTCAGAAGATCCAGAGGAAAAGAGACCTGAAGTACGCCTAAAACCTTGAACCAAAAAGATCTGTCTCTTTCCTCCATTCCTGGAGCTGCAGAAATAGAATTCTTGTTAAATCAACTGACTGACTTATCTTTCTAAATGCTCCTTCTCACTAGTTAGAACTGCAGATATAAGAAAATGTGAAGCATAGAGCTGAGGCACCACAGGGCACATCCCAGGAATATTCTCAAAGAAATTCTTCAATATTGGTGTCTTTTGCCTCCTTTGATAACAATATGCCTAGTGGTTCCCATATACAAGAATGAGTTAAGTGAACTAGGTTCATGAAGGTTTAGCTATGGAAAAAGACCACACAGAGATATACTGTGATGTGCCAGGAGATGTGTGATGGGAAGACTACCGGGAAGCCAAATATCTAGAGTGTCTTATCTCTGAGACATGGCCGGGTTCAGAATTTTTATCATCTGAGAGGCCAGATAAAGCCCAGCGCAAGTCTCTTCTAAGCAGTCTTCACATGTACCCTAACAAACCTCACCACTCATGTTCCCAGCTTCACCTTTTTTTTTAAAATATATATATTTTATTTATTTACTTATTTTGACAGAGGAGAGAGAGAGAGATACAGAGACAGAGAGAGAACTGAACTAGGGGAGCTCCCAGTTCAGCATATGGTTCTGCACGGGCCGGGGCCGGGATTCGATCCTTGGTCCCCGGCGCTGCAAAGTGAGCGCCTAACCCACTGAGCCATCCCGGCTTCCCCCACCTTTTTTTTTTAAAGATTTATTTATTGTTTTTGACAGAGAGAGAGAGAATGATACAGAGTCAGAGACAGAGAGAAGGGGGAGGGCCCAGAACAGTCTCCATAGTTGCACATCATTGGTTTTTCCACATAGTTTCATTTCACAGGTGGGTGGGGCTCACAGGGCAGAAACTGGGCCGGGGTCTCACCCGGTGAGAACTGACTGGGGGCACTCCCCAGTTTAGCATATGGGTCCACACGGGCCGGGGCCCAGACTCGATCCCGTCCCCGGGGCTGCAAAGTGAGCGCCCAACCCACTGAGCCATCCCAGCTTCCCAAGCTTCACCTTTTTAAACCAGAGTTACAAATTTTTCTCTATTTTCACTCCCAGAATTACCATTTTCCAAAAATCCATCTATTAAAGAATATTTTATAACTCATAGGCTTTGCATTGTTTTTTAATGAAAATTAGCATTATTCTAGATTGCTGTATTACAAATATTTTTTATTATGAATGAACAGTTTAAGCAAGAGACCGGTGAATTGCCGTCTTTGTAAGCCAATGGGTTAACCTCTAAACTGGGTTTGTCAGGCTTCCAATGGTTCCAGTATTGATCTGCCTCCCATTTCAGTGTCAGGACATATGTCTGTCTGTCTCCTCACACAGCTCTGCCATCTTTGGCTCCTTGGCCTCTCAAAGCCTTGATCATGAATGATTCTCTTTCATACATCCCATTATTTTACTGGAATATTTCTCAAAGGAGAAATGGCATTATCAAATAAGAGAGAAGTGTCTTTTTAAAAAAAACCAACACATTAAAAAAAAACTCCTTATAGGAATACATATATATATATATAAGCCATTGCTTACCGTAGGGCTGCCTTAAACTGCAGTAACTCAAAGGAATCTAACCCAGATACCAGGATCTGCTCAGCTACCTCCTTGGCCTGTAAAACCAATCACAAACCAGAAACAATTAGCTTTCACAGCAGGATGGTGCACACACTACTGATGGGAAGAGCCCTTCTAACATTTGGCCAGGAGAACACTGTGCCCCTCCCCTCTACATAACAATTTCGGTGCCTGCTTTCTTCAGGCTGGGTTCATAGTAAACACTTCATTCAGGCCAGTGGGCTGTAACCAGCTGGGATGGTGCCATTGTGAGGTCTGGAGAGGCAATTTCTCCTCCCCTCTCCCCAGGCCTGGGGGAGGGGACTACTGCACTCATAGTCTCTGCCCAAAGCTAAGAATATTCAAAATACCTAGAGTTACAAAAGATCAGTTAAAAAACAAAGGTGTGAGAAATGAGATCAGCACCAAACCCAGGCAGCAGCAGGGATTCAAGTTCAGTGAGGAGGGGAGATGGCAAGGAACTGGTGACTACACTACAGTCTCTCTGAGATCTACATCATACACAACCTTTCCACTGTCAAATGGCTTCCTTCAGGAAAGGTCCTATTGGCATTGGGAGGCATCAAGCCGACTCTTCTCATCTCCTTACTGGGTCAGATATAGGAATCCAACTCAGCAGGGCAGGTTAACCGCAAAACAGCAAGGAAGATAAAGGTCAGAGGACGAGAACACGTGCTTGTCTAGGAAAGGCAAGTCATATTTTCTTTTTTTTTCCAAGTCATATTTTCTAATCTTTAGCTGTGTTTCTTTTTTCTTTAATACCAAGTCAAAAGAAATCAAACTGTGTAGGCTCAAAACAAACTTACCTAACTTTATTAAAATTCACAGTATAATACACTGTATTTTTTAACCTTTAAAATCCTTAAAAATAAACTATTAAGTAACACAGTATGCTACAGAATGACTTTTCTTTCATACCACCAGGTAACTACAAAGGAGCGTGGATTCGCCTGTTATTCTAAGACCAGGGCAGCTCAGTCACAGGCAGCACAAGCCCCGAGCTCTGAAGGCGACCCTGGTGCCAGCTCTGCTGAGGCCCGAGCTCACACAAAACTGAGCACTAACGGTCTCAAAAAACCAAACCAAACCAAAGCAAAAACCCCACCCAGATCGATAGAAAGTTTTACATTAAAAAACTAAGGAAAGAGGAACGTGTTATTTAAATTACCTTTGTTAGACTGGAAGTTTTAGCGTAACATGCAATACCAGCCAAAACAGCCTCAATAACAGCAGCATATACCTGGGACAATAGCCTACTTTAAAAACAAAAAATAAGGGTTAACTACAGCATCACAAAGTTTTATCAAAAGCTGCATGCACAATGGGACTAATTTTTAAACTTAGAAAAGCGCAAAAATGGAACTCATTGACTTCCAAACCTTTTAAGTCATGAGCCTCATCTGATTTATACTTTTCTCTGTGAAATGATTAAAAAAACAAACAAAAAACAGCTCTTCTTAATTCTGCTCAAAAGACCAAGCCTCCCTGTTTTTATCCAACAGAAGAAAACTGTGTGGGCTCCCTGGCCTCTCCCGCATGCAGAAGCAGCTACCCAAGGGCCTGGAATCCCTTCAGAGTCTTAATTCAGACTTGCTGTTTTTCAGGAACCAATTACACCACACTTTCATGCCACCTCCTCCCCAGGCCAGCTAAAGGCTGGATGCTACTGGAACCTCAGGGGACAAGAGATTACTCTGGGGATAAGATGGGCTCCGCTTATTAATAAATTCAAGTTAACAGCTGCAGACCACTTTCTAATCAGGAAACCTGATCTCAAGAATAGGGAATGCTTCTAAGCAGAAGTATTCCCCTCCTAAAGGACCCCACCTCCCTCCTCACCAATCTTGCACTTTTTCTCTGACTTCTTGCTTCTCAAAGTCTTTGTCAGAATGGTACTGCCACCAATGTCCCTAGAAAATCCAAGTCCAGTTGCCTTTAGGGCAGGGTTTCTCAAGCTCAGCATTTTGGGCCAGATAATACTTTGTTGTGGGATCTGTGCTATTCATTAGAGGATGTTTAGCAGCTCTAATCCATTAGACGCAGCAGTATCCCCAGTGTGACAACCAAAAATGTCTCCAGACATTGCTAAACGTCCCTGGGGGTGGGGCATGGAGGGGACTGGTGGGAGTGGTGCAATAAAATTGCCCTTGGTTGAAAACCACTGCTTTAAGGGTAAGAGACCCAAGATCTTATTAGGATAGAGAGAGAAGGGGCTCATCCATGAGGCCCTGAAAGGCATGGGAGGTGCCTGGCAAGGAGCTGACACAGCCCTACATAAGAGTATGTCTGTTTTTACAAATGTGAGACTCCTGTAACAGTAAGGTGACCAACTTTTTTCCAATGAAAAGGAGGACAGCTGATTCTGGGTGATGAGCACATAATGCGAAGCATAGGTGATGTGATGTAAACTTGTACATCTGGAAACTATCTAATTGTTACTAATCAATGTCACCTCAATAAATTTAACAATTAAAAATAAAAAAATAAATCGATTGCAGAACCAAAAAAAAAAAAAAGAAAAGGAGGACATCTAGTATTACATATCGAAAAGGAGGACATCTAGGAGGACACTTTTTGAGGGAGGACAGAACTTCCAAAAGGAGGACGGTTGGTCACCTTATGTAACAGGTAAAGGAAGGCGACAGGAGCTCGAAAGCAGGATGATCTAGTCTACTCTCTCATCTTATAGAAGAAGCAAGCAGGACCTCTGGAGATGGAATGAGTTGTCCAAGGCCACAGAAAATTAATGGCAGACTCAAACTGAAGTCTGCTCTCAGCCTGGTGCTTTTCCACTGCACCACATCACACTGCCAACTCCTTCAATTTCCTCCCTGGCTCCCTCCCACGTAGGAGATTTGAGTTGGGTAGAAGAAAAAGGGACAGAAAAAGTACACATGACAAAATTACAGCTCTAAGGATCAACATATCCTAAAGACTGTGGGCCAGGCAATGGCAGAGGGGTATGCACTGGAAAGAAGGGCCAAGGCCAGAGTACTGCCAATGGGCTTAGCTACTTTCAGGTAAACCCAGAAATCTCCACACCTGGACACTAAGGATGAAGCTTTATAGAGAGGCCAATCTCAAAGACTATACAAAGATGCCCTTCCTCCCTCCTCCACCTAGCTTGATTCAAACACTATTCAGTATCAACATTGGTCAGGTCTCCCCGCTGCTTGCCCTTCTCAGACAAGAGGTCAATACAAAGCCACCTGGCTACTGACTGATAACATGATCTGGATGGGAGGTCTGAGACCCATGACAAAGGAAGTACTTGCTCTGTACTTGGATGGTGCTGCATTGCCTTCACTGGGATACCACAAGGCTCAAGACCCACCAGCTCTGATTCAGAAAATCCCTGATGTGGGCCCCAGTAACCCTAAATACTGGTCACTGAAGCTGGGCACCAGTGGATTTGGTTTGGGTGAAATGTCTAAGGGTCCAGCATGAGGACCCAGTGCAGTGGCTAAGCACAGCTGGCATGGAAGCACAAATAGGTACAAAGCAAGACTATACAAACCCACCAACATATCAAAGTATGGCTGACTTGATAAAGTCACGAAAACTCACAAAAATTGTACACATAATTATAGCTACACAAACCCAAAATGTATAACTAAAAACAAACAAAAAATCAGGAAGATACACATCAAGATACTATTGTGTAGTGCCAAAGAGGAGGAATCATGGATGATTTTCTCTGTTTTCTAAATTTTCTGTAGTGTGATTATATTACCTTACTAGAGGAATAGATACCAGAGATCTCTCTCTTCATGTGAACACAGAGGAAAGGCCACGTGAGGACACAGTTGAGAAGGCAGTGGTCTCCAACTCAAGGAGAGAGGCCTCACCAGAAACCAACCCTGCTGGCACTTCGATCTTGGACTTCCAACCTCCAGAATTGTAAGAATATAAAGTTCGCGATTTAAGCCACCCAAGCTCTGATATTTTGTTATGGCAGCCCAAGCAGACTAATATAAGCATTAAAGAGTTTATTTCCTACACTACGTGGGAATGAGAGAAGTCAACATTAGGGCCTTTCTAGAGTTGCACAGCCTGAGTTCAGATCCTACTTCTACTCTGTAAGTCTGAGTGTCAAATCCAAAGGGAACACTACTCAGACCAGAAAGGGTTTCACACAGATTCTCCCAGTGAGTTTTGGGATATTTTATTTTTAGTAAAGCCCCCAATAAAAATGCACTATGCAGAAAACATATTAAGAAGAATTATGCTATTTAAATGCATGGGTGTGCAGGTAGGAAGTCTCTTCAGTTCTGGAGAAAGGAGAAAATGGTAAAGTTGGCAGGGTCTCCAGCCTTGGTCTCCTAGATAAAGACAGGGAGTGGCTGGGAATCTCCTGGGAAACTACAGAGCTCTGCTCACCTCATAAACTAGATATCCTATCCACTGCTGATCTCAAAAGGAGTTAGACAGAAAAGCCACAACTTCTGAGTAACTCAACTTTGAAAAACAGAAAATAAAATAGAAACAAAGACTTACATTTGTTCAGTTTTCTTGGGCAGCTTGTTGTCATCACCTGTGAAAGAAGACCTAGTAAGACTGTGACAAGATCACCAGAGATGCAAACACTTTACAAGGAAGCTAGAATTTAAGTTAATTCTAAGGAGATGTCAAAAACTACTTTTTCTTTAAGTTAAATACCGTACAAGCACAAATGGCAGTGAAACCTCAGTATCTTCTTGGACCTTCAGCCTAGACACTGACTTTGACAACCCACTCAGCATCACCATTAAATCCCAGAGAACACATATAGAATCTTAGGCTCTGAATATTTTTGCTTCTAATTTTTTACAGTAGGAAGTATAAGTAAGCAGGCTCAGTTCTGCCTCTCTCTTCATTTCCTTAATTATCTGACCCAAGTTATGCTTCTTTCAGAGTTTCCTGGCTCATATAACATCATCCAGGAGAAAACCTGGTTTTTGATGTACCGTGGAGGAGTGCTGAGATCCTCAATCATTCTAGAGGTTCTTCTCTATGTCTCTTTGGATGTCTGCAGTTTCTGGTTATCCCAGCAAGATGGGCAGCCCCAGTCAGTCTTTCTGGATGGCCCTGCAGCATGGAGCTCTTGCTCCTGTGGGTATTCCCAGCTCATAGGTACCTTCCTGCCATGGCCTTTCTTCACTTTCCTCACAAAAAGGGTTGGGCGGGTACCTAGCTGAGTCATCCTAACTCCCATTGCAGCCCATACTCCTGTTATCTCTAAGATTTATTCATCTTGCCTTCCCTCTGACACTGAGCAAATCGTCTTACACATGGTTAGACTTGACATATGTTGAGCCAACAGTTTTTCTTCCTGAAATAAATTCTGTGAGAAATGTGTCAAACATATCAACCTTCTACCTGCAATCCAGAGAGAGTTGGAGGCCTACAAATCAGGCATCATGAGCTTCTGACCAAAGTCGTAAATCACAAGTCCACTTCTAGCTCATGGGAGAAACTATTCATTAAATTGATGACAATTTACAGGGACTTACCCAAGTAAGGAATGTGAGTAGCTCCAAAAAAGTATGTTCTTGAACAAGCAAGCGGTCCCTTTGGTGAGACACACTGTACTACCTGAATGTCAGAAAAAAAAAAAAACAGCTAGGACTTAGGTATATATTGCTAGAGAAACAAAAAGTGTATTATTTAATAAAAATAAATTTTATTTTAAAAACAGCTGATTTATTAATTTTTAAAGGCATAGGGGAAAAGATCACCTTTAACAGTAATTTTTCCAAAGGTAACTTGTGTGGGTGTGTGAGTGTATGTGTGTGGGTGTGTGAGTATATGTGGGTTGTTCTTAATCTTGGCAATACTGTGAGGTTTCTATTGGGCACTTAGTCAACCCAGGATGCAAATTACTTCACAACTTAGAAGGTTAAGAAGAAAAATGTGTTGGATTTTGACTGCCATTAATATAAATCCAGAACTTTCACAGTGGGAACCTTGGTTGATATGACAGGCAGACATGTGGAGCAGCTACAAATTCAGGAAAGGAGGGAGCTTGCTACACAGGTCCCTACCTTCATTTGTATTTTATCTCCATACATAGGCCTTGCAGAAGAGAAAATGGTAAATTTTCTTCATTTTAAAATTCTTATTCTTCCTCCCTGTTTAGGTGTTCATATATATGGAGACAGCATGGTATCCTTTTCTCTTTTGAAAATCCAGTATCTATCTTATCAGGATTCCTAGGACAGCACGTACAAAACTCAAAAATGCTACCACAAGAACTATTAAATTATACAATTCAGTGGTGCATTGGTTTATCACTATGTTCTTCTGTCCTTCTTTATGTTCCAAGAGTCCTTCTTTTACCATTTCCTTTCTATTTTGACAAAACCTCCTTAAGTCTTTCTTTTAGGCCAGGTCTTCATTTTCCTTTATCTGAGATGGGTTCCCCAATGTCTTGAACCCCCCTTCATTCTTGAAGGATATTTTCACTGGATATAGATTTCTAGGTTGACAGTTCTCTTTCAGCACTTGAAAAATGTTGTACTGCTTCCTTCTGGCTTCTATGGTTTCTGATGAGAAATTCACTTTCACTTACCATATTTTCCGGCGTATAAGACAACCGGGCGTATAAGACGACGCCCTAATTTTACAGTTAAAACATAGGTTTAGGCCTATATTCGCTGTATAAGACTAACCCCCACTTCCGAGGCTGTAGTCTTATACAGCGAATATAGGCCTAAACCTATGTTTTAACTGTAAAATTAGGGGGTTGTCTTATACGCCAGAAAATACGGCAAATTGTTCTTCCCTACAGGTAGGGTGTTGTTCCTCTCTGGCAGCTTTCAAGATTCCTCCTTTGTCTGTACTTTTTGGAAATTTTATTCTGGTGTATATTGGTGTAGTTATCTCAAGGTTTAATCCTATCTCAGGTTCACTAAGCTTTTATTTGTAAGATCATGGGTTTTTCATTTGTTTGGGGTCAGTTTTTGCTAAATTTAGAGAATTTTTAGCCATTGTTTTTGAGTATTTTTTCAGTCTCATCCTCTTTTTCCTCTCTTTCTGATCATTCAATGACATGAATGTTAAGATTTTTTTGTGACAGTCTCTCTCACAGATCTCTGAGATTCAGTTTTTTCAATCCATTTCCTCTGCTGTTTAGATTGGGTAATTTCTATTCTTCTGTCTTTAAGTTACTAGTTATTTACTCTCTACCATTCTGTTGTTGAGTCCATTCACTGAGTTTTAATTTCTGATTATATTTTAGTTCTAAAATTTTCATTTGGTGGTTCTTCATATCTTCCATTTCTCTGCTGAAGCTTGCTATTTTAAAATTTATTCCAAAGATATTTGTAATTGCTTATTGAAGCATTTCATGATGGTTGCTCTAAATCCTTGTTCATTAATTCTCACATCTGTGTTATCTCAGTGTTGGCATCTGATATCTGTCTTTTCTCATTCAGTTTGAGATCTCTGGTGCTTTTCCAATTGAAACCTGGACGTTTTTTAGTGGTCTCCATAGAGTTTGCAATATACATTTATAACTAATCTAAGTTTACCTTCAAATTATACAATTATCACTTTAGTGCAGGTACAGAGTATCTGTACTATGGTACAGATATTATCAGAGTAGTACTATTTCCTCCCTCCTATCCTTAATGAAATTGATACCATTCCCTAATATACTGTTACTATTATTATCTTTTACACTTGATCTTAGTCAAAAGGCCGAGAAGTGATTAGTTATGTTTTAAGATCAATTAATAATAAAAATAAAAAAAATTTATTTACCTTGATTTATTCCTTCTTTGATGCTCTTCCTTTCTTTATTTAGACCCAAGTTTCTCATCCATACAATTTTTTTTTTAAACCCCTGAAGAACTTCTTTTAATATTTCTTGCAGGCATGTCTGATAGTGATGAATTCCCTGTTTTTTTGTTTTGTCTGAGAAAGTATTTATTTGTTCTTTACACTATAGCCTCCTCTCCTTTTGAATGAAAATTCTGCTGGATACAGAACTCAGGTTGGTGGTTTTTCCCCAAAAACTTAATAACTATATCGCTCCATTCTCTTCTTATCTGCATGGTTTTTGAGTTCACTGTAATTTTTATCCTTATTCTTCTATAGGTAAGGTGGTTTTTTTTATCCTCTGGCTTCTTCCAAGATTTTCTCTTTCTCTTTGATCTTCTGAAGTTGGACTATGATAGGGCTAGGTTTAGATACCTTTTTTTTTTTTTTTAAGATTTTATTGTATTTGACAGAGAGAGAGAGAGAAGGGGGAGGGCCCAGAGAAGTCTCCAAAGTTGTATGTCATCAGTCTTTGACATAGTTTCATTCCACACAGTGGGCAGGGTGCTGTGAAGGGCAGGAACCGGGCCGGGGGCCTCCTACATGAGAGGCACACCCCTGCGAGCTGGGGGCCAAACTGGTAGCCTCCCACATGGGAAGCTCATCCCAGCAAGAACAGAACTGGGGGCCACACCCCAGTTCAGCATGTGGGTCCACATGGGCCGGAGCCGGGATTCAACCCTCAGACCCCAGGGCTACAAAGCGAGTGCTTACCCCACTGAACCATCCTGGAATCCCAGGTGTTTATATCTTTGTATTTATTCTGCTTAGTATTCCTTGAGCTTCCTTGATCTGTGGTTTTGCATCTGTCATTAATTCTGGAATAGTCTCAGCTATTATTACCTATGTTATTTCAGATATTTCTTGTGTTCCTTTCTCTCTTTCTTCTATTTCTGATTTTCTAATTATGTGTAACAGCCTCTGAAATTGTCTCATAGTTCTTGGATGTTTTGTTATTGTTTTCCTCATTTTTTTTTTCCTCTTTACATTTCAGTCTATTGATCTATCTTCAAGTTCACTGATTCTTTCCTTGGCTGTGTCCAGTCTATTGAAGAGTCCATCAAAAGCATTCATTTCTGTTGTAGTGTTTTTGATTTCTAGTATTTCCTTTTGTTTCTTAAGAGTTTCCATCTCTCTGTTTACATTATACATCTGTTCCTACACGTTGTCTACTTTTCCAATAGAGCCCTTAACGTATTAATCATAATTATTTTAAATTCCCTGTTTGAAAATTCCAAAATATGAGTCATATCTGAGTCTGGTTCTGTTGTCTCTTCAGACTATGTTTATTTTCTGGTCTTTTAACATGGTTTGTAATTTTTTGTTGAAACCCAGATACAACATATCACATAATAGGAACTGAGATAAACAGGCTTTAGTATGTGAGGTTTTATATTAATCTAACAGGGAGTTTGATTGTGTTCAATGTTTTCTATAGCTGCAGGTACTTCAATTTCCTCCAGTGTCATTGTATTGTCTCCACTGTTATCTTTGTGTTTCCATAAGAACTCCTCTTTAGACAGTTTGCATCTTGAAGCTCTCTCATCACTAATCCCCAATTATTGTATTGAAGACCTGTCAGTGTGATGTTAAGGTAATGGGGGAGGGGAATCATAATCTTATGATTAAACCTTAGTCTTATAGTGGGGCTGTGTGCTTGGGCTATGACCTTCACAAATGTTTCTTTACTTTTTGGTTTCTCCTCCCTTGAGACAGAAAAGCTGGAAAGTGCTGGAGTCAAATAAATGTCCTTTCCCAAGATGAAATGAGGTTCTGGCAAAGTCTTTATCCTGGAGAGTAGGCATTTGTTATGGTCTTTGTTATATTTCAAAATGATTACTCTTCTCCTTCCCTTGACATAGTAATGAGATTTTTCTTGGCTCTTCACCAGAACCTGATAGGCTCCTTGAAGTTAAACCCACATATGCATGGGGGGCCCTCTAAAACTATGCCCCCCAGGAGTTTTGCACTCTCATAATAGTCCACATTTAGCCTCTAGGAATTCATCAAAATTATCATTTAAGTGTAGCTTCTAAAGATTTATTTTTATTGTTTTTGATAGAGAGATACAGAGACAGAGAGAAGGGGGAGGGCCCAGAGCAGTCTCCATAGTTGCACATCATTGGTTTTTCCACATAGTTT
>PVKE010041962.1:0-13947 GCA_004027555.1 Craseonycteris thonglongyai | reverse complement strand
GATGGATGGTGGATAGATAGATTGGTGGATGGATGGATGATGGATGGTGGATAGATGGATTGGTGGATGGATGGATGATGGGTGAATGGATGGATGGATGCATGGATGAGTGGATGGATGATGGATGGATGGATAAATGGATGGATGATGGATGGATGAATGATGGGTGGATGGATGGATGATTGATGGATGGATGGATGGATACATGATAGATGGATGATCGATGGTGGATAGATAGATTGGTGGATGGATGGATGATGGATGGATGATGGATGGATGGATGATGGATGGATAGATGGATGGATGATGGGTGGATGATGGGAGGATTCATTCCTAGGCCCTGGACACATAGAGATGACACAGTCTAGCAGGAAGTGGACACTTGGTGTACCTCCCGAGCCCCTCCACTCGCACCCACCTACCCCTGCAGGAGTGGCGGCTAGCACTTACTAAGCTCCTGCCAGGTACCAGGTCTTGTTCTGAGAGCTCTAGATGAGTAGCCCTCACAGTGATCCCAAGAGGCACAGGGCCCCCCCTGCACTTGTTAAGAAGAGGAGGCATGGGGAGCTTAGGTGACTGTCACAACCAGGGAGTGAGAGGCAGAGCCTAGACTCAGATGTAGGCAGCCCGACTGCTGAGCTGGAGCCCTCAGCTGCTGCCTAAAACTGTCCTCTGACCCAAATGCCCAGAGAAGAGAGAGGAGGGACGATCGCTCTTCAGGGAGAGTTCCGTGGAAGAGGGCCCTTACCACGGACTTGTAGAGACTGAATCGGGGTTCCCGAAGTAGGAAAAGAGTCTGGGCTCTGCGCCTCGATGTGACTTGGGGGCCCAGTGGCAGCCAGCAGCTGGGTGGCTCCATCGACGGGAACAGGAAGCCCACAGCCTCTGTCCTCCACCTTTCTTCAGTGACCCCATAGAGAAACAGGCTCAGTCACCCGGGAGCACCCACATGACTCTGACCCTCTTGCATCAGGACTTCCTACGATCCTGACACATTTTACTCCCACAACACATGAGCTTTCGCGCGCCAAGTTCTCCGGATCCCACAAAGGGAAGAAAGAGCCACTGGCCATGCCCGAGGGAATCAACGCCCAGGACACAGCCGCCCCTCGAAGGCCCAGGAAGGGCGCTGGGGACCCAGGCCAGGCTGAGAGGTCCTCAGACTTCCGCTCTCTCTGCTCCCAGCGGCAGCCCTCCGGGGCAGGCTTATTTAGAGGACGGGCTGACGTGCCTGGGTCATAAATCTCAGCCACCGTCCTCCCCCCCACCCCCCCGCTCCTCCCGTGGCTACGGCTGAGGCAGGGAGGGCTGATGGAAGACCCAAATCGAATCGGATCCGCCGAGCCAGGTGGCAGGCCGAGCGGAGGGGCTGGGGGCTGGGAGTTATAGCCGGGAAGGCCTGGCCGGTCCGTGGAGACGGTTAAGTGGGGGTATTTTACGGCCTGACACAGCTGAGCGAGCCGTCCATAAACCAACGACAGCAAGCTGTTCCCCCCGCGTCTCAGCCAACGCCCGCCCCACAGACCGCACTTGCCCAACCCGGCCCCGGAAGGCGGCCCAGCACAAACGTGTCAACGTCCTTAAAGCACAAGGAGATTTTTTTTCCCCATTAGCTCCTGAGCTATCATTAGAGTGCATGTAGTATGTGGCCTCGGACAGTCCTTCCCATGTGGCCCGGGGTGGGTGCTGAGTCAGCACACGTGGGCACCCATGAGCGTTCTCCAGGGTCCCGCCTGCTGGGGGCCCCGGGGGAGGATTATGTACCGGGAAGAGCAGCAGGCATGCTCTGCAGGAAGAAGCAGCAAATTCTCCAGATGGGCGGGGCCGCAGGGTGTCAGACATGGGAAGTCCCGGGGAAGCCCCTGGGGCCTCGAAAGGGGTCTCTGGACCCCAAGCGCAGGGCTTTTTCAGGCCACCAATGCTTAAAGCAGACAGCAGACCTTCCCCACAGATCCTGCCGGCCACCCAGCTTTGAAAGCAAGTTTTGGGGAACCTCACAGACCTCAGGCCCAGGTTAGGTCCTGGTGTTGCAGGCGGGTGGAGAGCACAGCGTCCATCCCGGGCTTGTGTTACCTGGGGTCCCCTCCCCCGGGGCCCCCTCCATCCCTCACACACCATGAGCTGCGGGGACTGTCCCGTCCGGCCAATTGACCTGAAAGCAAGTAACTGGATTTATTCATCTTCGCATAGCGCGCTGTCTTGTGACACAGTCAGGGCATATGTGCTCAGCAAATGAGTGTCCCCATACTGCCACCATCGCCATCACGTCCAGATGAGGCTGCTGCAGTCCACAGAGGTACGTTACTTGGCCAAGGTCACACGGCAAGAATGACAGCGTGGGGACAGGACCCGGGTCGTTCTCTCCCACGCCCTGTACTCTGCCCTCTCGTTTGGGGGCCTCCTCTGAGATTTGACCACGCAGGGCCCTGGGGGCTGAACTCAGGTTCGAGAATGAATTTATTCCAGCAGTTGAGGCCCCACTTTACAGTGTAGAGTGGGCAGTATGTACAGGAGCCCTGGGGAGGTCCGGTGTCCCCTCCCTTCTGAGCGCCCCCCTGCCTCAGCTCTCCTGGAGTGGGTGCTGGACATCCCCCAGGACCTGAAGAGGCTCCGGGCCAGCAAAGCCCGGGGGAGTCCGGCTGTGTCCCTGCCAAGTCCAGCGGCCCCAGGCACTGACGGCTTGACAAGTGGCATTAGGATAAAAACCTCCACCGTGGCAGCTGCCTACTCCATGCCAGAGCCCTGGGCAGCCCTGCACTGTGCCAATCATTGTCACCGGGGGCCGGCTCCTGCCAGCCGGGCTGCGTGGCTCTCTCAGGCCAGGCTTCCAGCCTCTGGGAAGCTCCTGTTCTGTGGGCGCCTGCGGAAGGTCTCTCCGAGCCCCTTCCCCAGGGGGATGGTAGCCTCCCTGCCCTGGTCCCAGCTTCTCTGGGACCCCAAGACCACCCCAGAGTGCCCCTGTGCCCGCCACTTCCCTGACTGGCTGGATTGGAGGACGGGACTGTCACTTATGGACAGGAAAGGGGCATGCCTGGGATGGCAGAGTACAGCAACGGCAGGTGGGTCATCTTGGTTCCAGACTCCAATGTTCTAGCATTATGAAGATGCAGGGGGGCAGGCTGGGGGTCCTGGGGGGCTAGCTCCTGCCCCACTGCCTGCCCCACTGGTGCCCCTCCCACACTCCCTTCCCAGAATGGGGTTTCTGTGTCCCAGCAGGAGGGACCACCATGCCCAGGAGGGCTGGACCCATCTTTCCTCCCAGGAGGGCGGGGAAGGCGGGGGAGGGCGCAGACCACCGCCCTGAGCTCAGAGGCTGCTGGCAGATGAGCTAAAAACACAGCCACAGGTATGCCCCCCTTCCCCACGGGTCCTAACGGGGTTTTCAAAAATAAGACAGCTTCTTTCTCCGTCTCCCTCTCCGCTGTCATTTATTTCCGTTTTTATCTCCACAACAAAAATGCCTCCCAACTGCCCCCACCCCGTCTCATGCGCTTCACTTTCAAATGCTAATCATCTCCAGCTGTAAAAGGCTTAGAAGTGGCTCTAGATTGTTTGATCTTTGGCCTGTGATCTGCTTTCATCTCTCTGCTTTCAAATGTTACTTTAGATTTACTTTCACCTATTAACGCGCTTGGTATTCATAGACACGCGCCCCCCAAATCAACTGTCCGGCCTCCCCCCCATTATAAGTAGACAAGGAAAGCGAAACGGGGTGTCCGGACCGTACACTCGGCGGTGCTGGAGCAGGAAGGCTGAGAAGGGGCCAGCGCTGCCTGCTGGCGGCTCTCCCCGGAGCCCGGGCGGGAGTGGGGACTGAGTGAGTGCTTCCGAGCTCCTGCCCCCGCGTGGCGCTGCAGTGTCTGGCGTGGAAACGCGAGGCATGAATATGGATGACAGTCCTCACTGAGGCCACCAGGGTGCAGCTCCACTATTTGCCATCTGAAGGAGCATGTGAGGATGCCTTGTGCTTCATGGTTTCCTCCGTGCATGTCTCTGTGTGTGTGCATGGGGGGCGGGTTATACAGGCAGCAACTCCAGGAAGGGTCCCCAAGCCTCATCAGGGGGCGCCTGTGAAAGGCACGGTGTCATCCAGACCCTTCCCGAGGCTCTGGGTGCAGTTGAGTGCCTAGAGGAACATGAGCTCCTCATGCCCCTCAAGCCCCCGCGTGCAGCCACACCTGTGACCCCACAGCCGAATCAGGCAGCGGGCAGGGAGCGGAGGAGCAGGGCTGATCTAAGAGCTTCTGGAGAATCCGGCAGCAGGAGCCAGGCCGGGCTGGACCCTTCTGAGGCTGTGGCTGGTCTGGGGAGAAAGCGGAAGTCCCTGCGTCCCCAAGCGGAAACCAGGCTCAGCCACCTGGGTGGTGGCCGCTGCTTCAGAAAGCAGGAGGGACAGGGTGTCTCAGGTTGGGTTGAGGGGCACACGGGGGAGCCCAGCGCCCCCCTGGGCGGTCCCCCCGGTAGGGGAGAAGCTGCCGGAGCCGCTGAGGTCACAGCAGTTCAGGAGACCTCACTTGGCATCAGAAAGTCTAGAAGTCAAGTCTTGGGCCAGTGACTTCGCCGCTCTGCCCTCAGTTTCCCCACGATGAGCTAGACCAACCCTCCTGATTTCAAGAAGTAGTTGTGGGGGCCCCAGAGTCCTAGAGAGGATGCTAATTATTGAACATCCTCATCATGTAGCAGGGGCTCGTCTAAGTACGTTATTAATATTAACTCACGTAATCCTCCACTAATCCTCATGCAACCCTATGAGGTGGATACTGTTATTAGCCTCGTTGGCAGATAAGGAAACTGATCCGTTCAGGGTTTAAGGAATTTGTACGAGGTCACACAGCGAGGGCTGTGGTGTTCGTTTCAGGTTAATTAGGCGTCTGGGTCACGTGACCTCGCCTCTCACCCCGTTTGAGCCCACGGCGTTCCCTCTGCGTTGGCATCAGAACCCATAGCCGGACTCGCCAGGCTTTCTAGTGCCCAAGCCCCTGTTCCGTATCTCACTGTCTACTGCAAAGGGCCTAAAAACGGCCGTTATCACCGCCTACAAATGCTGGGGGTTTCCGTCCAAGGCAACACGTGGCTTCGACAAGTTGGGGGACCAGGGTGCTAAGGAAAATGGGGGGTTCCTGGGCTGTTTTCTCTCTAATGTCTTCTTTTGGACATGCTAGAACCTTCCGGCTGTCATCACTCAATGGCTTCTGGTCCTGAGCACAGAGGAAAGGGAAAATAGAAGTCACCTCCCTCTGTACCCCGACAGAAAGGGCGGGGGGCAGGGATCTGGAATGGCAGGCTGTCACACCCCGGTCCCGTGACGGGGTGGTGCAGGTGAGTGCGGTTCAAAGCAGAGCCCACCATGGGCACGTGGGGGGTACGCCCCAAAGCCCCCTGGCCCGTGAAGCAGAAGGGAAACACGCGCTGAACACTGTCACTCAAGTATTGCCCCACCTACCAGCACATTCGAACGTCACCGCAGCCTTGTGAGTCAGGCCCCGTGTCACCGCTGGGCAGGTGCTGAGAGCTGTAGCGGCCTGAGCGTGGTCACCCAGAATCTCCTCTCTACACCCCTCCGCCTCCCTCAGCTCCCAGCCGATGTGGATTGATGACAATAATTCCGTTCTCACCTGCCAAGCACCTCCACAGGCCCTCCCGAGGCCCAGGTATTGGGGACCCCTGCAGGTCCCCCATTTCACCTGATACTGCTCAGCCCTGGGTCAGCTTCCGGGAGTCCTGCTTTTCACTCTCTTTGTGAGCTGTCTCCCCACAGCTTGGCTGGTCCAGGCGTGAGCTCCGCCTGTGACTTCCTATGTGATGGGACGGAACGTGGCTCTTCCACTCCCTGGCTGTGTGCCCCTGGGTGAGTAACTTAGCCTCTCTGAGCCAGTGTGTCCTCATCTGCCAATGTAGTAAAATTGTGGGGTGGACCCCAGGAGCGGTGGCCTCAGGGGTGTTGGGCCCTGGGGCTGCTCTGCCTTGCTCTTCCTGGGCAGGCAGTGGGCATCACACCGTGTCCCTCCTGTGGGGCTCCTGAGGGCTCAGGCTGGTGACGAAGGAGGGAGGACCCTTGTTACGGCCCCAGCGGAGCTCAGATGCTTCACCCCCTGCTGGATTGAGTGTGTCGTCTTGCACACCAGCGGCTGTTTGCAGGCTTGCCTGCGCAGGGGCGGGCTGGGGGACCCAGCTTCCACTGTGCCTTTCCCGCCTGAACCCCAGTAGGTGGCTAGTCAGGCAAGGAGGGCTCCTTCTAGGCTGCTGTGGGAGTTGGGAGACCCCGGGGGTCAGTGAGGGTGCTTGAACTTGTCCTCCCTCACTTCCTTCAGTGCCAGCCTCACCAGGAGCCCAAGAAGCTGGGAGGGGCAGTGGGTGCTGAGGGGGACAGTCCCCCTTCTTTCACACCCACCCACCGGCCCTTAGTTACTGGAAAGAGCAAATATGAATGGACCCAGTACTCAGAATACACTGCCACGCTTCCCAGGGCTCCTCTGAGTTCGCGTGGGGTCCTGTGGGGCTGACATTTTCCCTGGTGCAGACATCTGCACCTCGCTGCCGAGCTGGGTGAGACGTGAAGCCAGTGGCCACTGCAGACTCCAGAGGGGCTGAGAAACCCAGCTTCCTGGGCCCTTCCCACCTGGAGGGCTGCTGAGCCCACATGCGCCCTCACACCTGTGCACTCACATGCACGCACACCTGTGCACTCACACATGCACTCACACACGTGCACTCACATCCATTACCCACACACATGCACTCACACCTGTGCACTCATACTTGCACTCACACATGCACTCATACCTGTGCACTCACACATGCACTCACATGCACTCACACCCATGCACTTACATGCACTTACACCCATTACCCACACCCATGTGCTTACATGCACTCACACCCATGCATTCACACCCATTACCCACACACATGCACTCACACTTGTGTACTCACACGTGCACTCACACATGCACACACACATGCACTCACATGAACTCATACTCATTATGCAATACACTCACACCTGTGCACTCACACATGTGCACACACACTCACACTCATTACTCACACACATACACTCACACACATGCATTCACACCCGTGCACTCACATCTATGCACTCACACACACATGCACTCATACACATGCACTCATGTGCACTCACACATGTGCACTCATGCATGTGCATCCACATGTGTGCCCTTTTACAAACGCTCATGCCCACTCAAACACACATGTGTGCACACATAGGCACCTGTGAGCTAGAGAGGGTCCCCCTCACCCCATCCACTGAAGGAGGGCAGAAGCGGGAGGGGCAGCTGAGGTTGGAAATGAATGCGTTCTTAGGAAAAGGGCCGGCTTCCCCACCAGGCTGCAGGTCAAACCTCCAGGTGAAATCAGGCTGGGGAGAAATGAGCAACTGAGGTGCACAGAACAATGTGAATAAAAAACGGAAGAAACGAATAGAGTTTAAAAAAAAGGGTGAGGGTTATTTTTCAGCTCACTGGCTTTCTGAAAAGTAATACAAAGTTGGGCAGCGTCTTCTCAGAATCAGCCTTTCTGAGCTGAGACCCAGGCCACACGCATCTCTTCCCTCCCATTCTATTACCTGACATTTGTGTGGTTTCATCTCCTCTGATTTCCTTCCATTCGCACGCCTGTGCGGACCCCTGTGTCAGGGGCTGGTTCCTCACCCGGCAGCCCTGCCACGCTGCCAGCCGCTTCTTCCTGGGCTCCCTGTGGGGCTGAGAATTGAGAGCACCCTGCAGCTCTGCTCAGTCTGGGCCTGGCTGCCTCCCCCACTCCCAGTTCTGCTCAGGGAACCTGCAGCCCTCCTCCCTCCTCACTCTCCACCAGCCTGGCCTCCCAGCCCTCTTCATCCCCAGCCCAATTCCCTGCCCACTCTTCCCTCATCCAGGCTAGAAAGGGGACACTCCACTCACCCAGGGGCCCGGGGCCTAGGGCTGGGAGGAACGGAACAAATATTTAGTAAATGCATGAAGGGAGGATGAATCAACACGACTCTGCCTTCTTCAGGGAAGCGGTTTAGGGGGAAGAGACCCAGAATATAATGACAAAGGCAATGAGATCCCCCAGTCTGTTCTGTGATGCACACGAGCGAGCTCTTTAACCTTCACCGCCACTCCGTACGGTGTACAGCGTCACCCTACCTTCTAACCAAGGGCGTTGCCGCTCCTGTGCGCTTGGGGAGAGTGGGAATGTGGGACGATGGCTCTCTGGCTCCCACGGGGCACGGGGCTAGCGGTCGGGTGGGTTGGCTTTCTCTGTCTTTCAGGGCGCACGTCCCTGAAGAAGCTGAAGTCGGAGGCAGCGGGATCAGCCGTCTTTGCTACCTTTCTGCTCTGGGAAGCTTCTGGAAAATTGTGAAGGCCTGCGCTACCTGGAGGCATCGGCGGCCCTGGGGAACAGTTCTGGTTATATGACCTTGAGTACAGCTTCCTGGGTTAAGAGTCGAGCGGCCTTCCTGTGAAAACCCAACCCTAGTTCACTGCGCAGCGTTGAGCGTCTCAGTCTCTGGGGTTCAATACCACCACCCCCCTCCCCGGCACACTGGAGATTGTAATCTCTGTCCTCATTCCAGACCCTTCTAGGTTCCCATAGGCTCCCGACTGCCTTCCCATCAGCACGGAGTTTCCCTTCGGCTCCTCCGTGCACACCCTGACAGGCTCATCTTCACCACGCACTGCTGTCCCTCACGCCTTTCTTCTGCTCTCCGTGTTTCATGACTGCCAGGAAGTCCGAACTCCGTAATTAGCTCTCCGATTTCCTGACGCCGTGTCCGTGCATCGAATGCTACACCCACAGCGCCCTTTTCATCCCCAGCAGCCCCTCTGTGGGTGGCCCTATTGTCAGTCCACCTACGGCCACATCTGAGCTGCCTGTCTCAGTCACCCTGCACAGCCTTCCTTCGTCACCCTGCTGCCTTGGCACCCCCATGCCGTGCTTCTTGTGGGGGAGGGGAGGACCCCCTCGTGCGGTGGTCACCTGAGATGGTTTCTTATTCTCTTCACCAAATTGTGAGCTTCACCAGGGCGAGGGCTGAGTCTTGCACAGTGTGCACCCTTGCACGCCCTGGTTTATGCACGGAAAGATCATCAAGAGGTAGCGAGGGCTGTCTGTGACACACAAAGGACAGGCGTGGCTTCTGAGGCACCGTCAACGCGGTTTGGTTGGTCTTCTGCCAGCCCAAGGCCATGAGGCAGCTCCCCCTGGCTGGTGGCCCGGCCACCTCCTTGGGTTCGTCTGCAAGGTGGCGTGGACGGGACCTCAAACCAGAGACGGGAGGCACTTGGGGCTGTGTTTTCGTTGCCCACAGGCTGGCCCATGCGGGAGGCCGAGCCGGGCCCGTGCACTGCGGGCACATCTCACCTCACGCGCGCTCGGCTTTGTCGCTCCGTCAGCCCCTCCGCGGCGTAGCCCGTGGACAAGGTAATGGATGGAACCGGGACGCGCAGGTTAAGTGGGCCGCCGTGTGGAGCTCATCCGTAATCCTGCCGGGGCCCGGGGAACAATACGTTAACGAGAGCCGATGGCAGCTCCCCGGGCCATCCATACTGCCTGTGTCCGCAGGGCCTTCCCCACGGACACGCCAGCCCACTGCCCGCTCGGAAGGAGATTTATTCGTTATCGATGTCTGTCCGTGAGAGGGACCCGGTTGGGAGAGAACGAGACCCAGAGTGGGGTGCAGAGGGAAGGGGCAGAGCTGAACCTGCGGCAGCCTCCAGGGGGTGTGTTTGGGAGCTGGAGATGGGGTGCTCCCAATTTGGGGGGTGGGGCAAGTCCGCCTGGTTGGACAGGGAAGATGGAAGTCAGCAGAAATGAGAGAAATTCAGGAGCGAGGCGTCTCCGGGGGCCCTGGGAGTTCTGGCGGGGTCGGGTGGAAAGTGGAGGACGCGGGAGGGAAGCAGCCGTCTCCGGAGGCGGTGAGGGGACCGCACGTCGGGCAGGACAGAGGAGGAGCCGGACGTGGCCCACTGACCAGCGCTCCAGGGAGAGTGACAGGGAGGCAAGCGGGGGCACGCAAAGCCCCCGCCTCACACACGTGGCTCCCAGCAGGGACAGGAGAGGGAGCTGCCCGACGTCCCACCCTGGTCAGGGCACGCCAGGATCTGTGGTTGGAAGCGTCCCGCTTCCCGGGGCCCCGTTAGAGATGCAGAAGCTGGGCCACACCCCAGAACCCGAGTCCAAATTTGGACACGGTCCCTATGTGATTTCTGTGCGCATCGGAGTTTGGGAAGGAAGTCCGCCCGAGCGTGTGCTCGGTTCTTAGGGGACGGCACGGGGTCCTGGGGAGAGGACGGCTGCAGTGGACCCGAGTCTCGTGCTCACGCTCCGTGCGCTGCTGGGTGACACGGGGCCAACCGCTAAGTCTTCCCTCCGGGCCTTAGTTTCCTCATTTTTAATATGAAGGGCTTGAACCAGACCCGTGGTTTTTGTTTTTAAAGATTAACTTTTCTTGGACCCTGGGGCTTCAAGACGAGGCCTCAACCCACTGAGCCATCCCGGCCTCCCCAGATTTTTAAGCTTCAATAAGGATCGGAATCATCTGAAAGGAAATGCAGATTCCTGGGCACCACCCCCTCCAGGGTATCTCTGCAAGGCCCGAGAACGTGCATTTCTAGAAGGTTCTCCATCACGCTGCTCCTGCTGGGGTGCTGGCCGTACGTGAGGACTGCTGGACCCGAGGGTTTCCAAGTTTCCTTCAGAGTCATGTGTTCTGTGGGCGTTTCAGTCCCAGTCACTACTTGCTCTCCACCAAGTGGCATCGACCTGTCCCCTGCTGTTTCCCGCGGCCCCTTCCTGCCCCGGGGTGCTCCTGTTCTCTCCCAGAACCCCCAGATCTGGTGAGCTGGGTCTTCTCAGATGCACGGAAGGCAATAGAAGCAAAGTGTTACCCACAAGATTTATCAAGAGTCCTGCCCAGCGCAGCCATAAAACCTGGAAATAACCATCCATTTCCTAGAACAAAATGTCTCATTTCCGAGTCCATAAACGCTCCCCCTGGCGCTCCCCAGACACGCCTGTTTTGTAAGCATGTGTAATTATTAGCGCCATAAAAGCCACTTTCTCTGCCTAATGTAATTATTAGGAGCCGGGATCCTAGCAGGCAACGGCGGAGGAGGGAGGCGGGAGGAGGGAGAGGCCGGCTCCCTGCAACCTCAAGACCATTTCTTCAAAGGGAGAGAAGTCGTCACACGAGGAGGGAACCGTTCTTTATGGTGACATTATACTTCCTACGGAGGCTTTGGGGACAGATTTGCAGATCGCACCGAAGCGGCTCATGGAGAAGCAGCATGCAGCTTCCTGCCCTGTGCTCAGGAATGGGGCCCCGCGGGGGACTCGGAACCGGGAGCAAGTCCACCGGGCAGGTTCTGGGAGGCCCCGGGGCACGGCCTTCCATCGGAGCCGCGCTCGTGGCCTGCTCACGTCTTCCCTTCCTTTTGCTCCTCCTCTGGAGGCAGAAACATAACGGGGGCTCCTCAGATGTGGTAGCCAGCGGGGGGTCCGTGGTCTGGAGCACGGGCCGCGGGTCCTGCCGCGGGGCCTGGGGGGCCGTGAGCCCCCTGCTACGTGTATGAGTGAGGACACGCTAGGAGCGGTGGGTGCGGATGATGACAGTTATCACAGGGGAAGGTGACCGTCCTCCCTCTCTTCACGGGGAATCCATGTCTGTGCTGGGGGAGGGGCAGAAGCCGGGCCCAGGAAGCATTGCAGACCGGCTGGTTTGGGTTTCGTGTATACATGAAGGTGCAGGGGCTCGCTGAGAGCCCCCCAGAGGAACAGGTCGCTTGGCGTGGTGCTGAGTCCCCCATCCCTGAGGATTTTCCGACAGGCCGGGCGACCGTGGGCCGTGAATCTTGTCAAGGAAGGTTGATGGATTCGGTAGGAAAGAGTGGAATGCGAGTGGGCACCGAGAATCGTTACAATGTACCCGACTCTTCCCTTACATCATCTCATTTAGTCCAAACCCTGAGCTCGTTGCTCTGACCCCCAGTTTAAAAACGAAGCCAGCCAGCTGAGAGGTCCAGGGAGCCGGTCCGCGCCAACCCGCTGACGAGAGGAGACGCCGGGAGCCAACCCAGGTCTGTCTGCGCCCACGTTCCCTCCACAGGGCCCGGAACGCCGTGCCAGGCTTCGCCGTGCAGTGCCCTGGTTGGAACTGAACCTGACACGCTTGTCTTGATGTTGGTCTGACTTGTGGATCCATCGCTGAGAATTCAAAGCTCTGTGAAGAGGGCCTGTCTCGGGAAGCGACTGTGTTCAAGGCAGTTCTCTTTCGGTTCCAATTTGTTTGTTAAGCTGCCCTGACATCTACTCATCTGCAGATTTGCTTGCCTGCCAGGATGCAAAATCCGCGCGCCATGGCTTAGGGGTTTCAGTCTATGCTCCGGGAACCCCTGAGTGCTCCCTCGTTCCCCTCCCCTCCTGGGGGAACAGGCTTCTCTCTCCACGTTCAGGGCTGAGTGCAGGGGCCTCTCAGCCGGGCAGGGGCAGATGGCTGGGGTGACAGAAGGCCGCGTCGTCACTAATTTCTAGCGATGGGAACGTCCCAAAGGTGCTGGTGGTGTAGTCTGGAGAGCGAAGTGAAGAGTTGGACTGGCGTGCTTTCTGAAGCATGTCGGCAGCCGTTGGAGGCAGCTTCGTGTGTGTGTGTGTGACTCGTCTGCATGCCCACTGTTGGTACATGCCCATGTGCCTCTGTGACCTGCCTCTCATATCTCTTCGACACTACATGACAGGGGTCCTTCCCTTTGTTCCGGGACAGCAGGCGATGAACGTGGGCAGGAAACTGGTCCGTGGGTACCAGCCCACCTGCTGCCCTTCCTGAAGTTTACCCTTCCTTTTGCCTCGGCTCTTGCCTTTGCACCCTGTTCCTTCCAACCCAGCTTAGCATCACGCTGGGATCAGCCCGGCTGGACTTGGGCACCAGCCAGGCCCCTGGGAGGGTGGCTGCTTGTGCCGATAAGTGCCCCTGTCCTGCTCCTGCCTCCAGTGGTGCCCAGGTGCGCTCCCCACTGAGCCACGGGATTAAAGCCGGGCCCTGGGCCTTGGCAGGGGCCTGTCCCTGGCACCAGGCCGGCTCTGTCTCCATGGAGTTCTCTGGCAGAGTCGCTAGGGCCTGATACAAAATGAATCCCTCTTGCCAAGCAAAGTAGGGTCGCGTGAAGAGTCCACCCCGTAAGTGAGTCGACAGGAAGGAAGGACTTTGGGGTCTGAGGATGGATTCCCCTCCCCCTGCCCCGGGCTGTGGGCGGTTTCAGAGCCGAGGGCCATGTGGGGGTCACACCTGACCCACCTGCCTCACGCCTACAGTTACTGTGTCAGTCAGCTCGGGCCGGGGGCTTAAACAACACAACTGCATCGTCGCCCAGCTCTGGAGGCTGGCAGCCCAAGAGCAAGGTGTCGCCTGAGCGGATCCCCTGAGGCCAAGAGTAAGGTGACGAGACGTCCCGCTTTTGGCGGGACAGTCCCGATTTTTACCAATTTGTCCTGCATCCCACGGCGTTTTAATAAAGTCCCGATGTTTGGAAAGAATGCACGACAAGCTAGGGAACGGCGGGAGATAGACCCAATTTTTCATCAAGAACCCCCTCCCCCCCGGTCAATGGTGTCCGGCTTTTACCGATGTTAAAATCTGGTCACCCTAGCCAAGAGGGAAGGACATGCTCCCGGCCTCTGTCCTTGGCTTGGTGACACCGTCGTCTGCCTGTCTCTTCACACTGTCATCTCTGTGTGTGTGTTTATGTCCAAAGCTCCCCTTTTAATAAGGACACTGGTTGTGTTCGCTCACGCTGCAGCAGCTCAGACGCTTCAGCCCGGGGGAGTGCTCCTGAAAGCAGGCGTGGGTGCTCTGCTTGGCAGGTGCCTCTCTCCACCTGGACTGGCCCGCTCCCCGGGCCTCAGCTGGGCTAGAGGGAACATGGTCGCGCCTGTGCCCTGCCCCCC